>CM069143.1:64777728-64813330 GCA_035221665.1 Okamejei kenojei | reverse complement strand
CCCCCCCCCCCCCCCCCCCCCCCCCCCCCACCCCCCCCCCCATATCACCAATAATTTATTTGTTTGGTATGTCTATTTCAACCATTCATATAGGGTATCTGGACCCCTAAATCTATAGTTTTGCGTTTGTTTCTGTTGTTGTTTACATTGTCTAGTTGCAAATATCCTAATATAACTATTGGCGTGTAACTCGTATTTCTGCTGTAGTTCCTGATATGAGAGAGAAGAAAAATGCCTTTTTGATAAGGTCTAAACACCGCATATAAATTGCATGGGTTTTCCATTGGACAAATCTTCTATCTCTAACTAAATGACGGTTTATAAAGGGTTTATTTGCAAATAGGGAAGAGAAAAAGCGATAAAAATTAAATTACCCAATTTTAGAGTGGTTTTTAATTGTTTCCTCATACCGTTTTATAGCACTTTGTATAATCAGAAAGTCCTCCGTTATTGTTTTTTTATTCAAGTTAATCGGAGCTAAAGAATCGAAGCCTATTTCAAAAGGTAAGCAGTCTTTCCTCCTTCTTTATCTTTTAGCCAGTCAGGCTTTTGTGATCAATAATAATACTGCCAAGAAGGTTTATTATTTATTATTAACCTGTCCCAGGTATTTTAAATAGAAAGATTGGTAAAGCTATAAACCTCCATTAACTATTTGGTCTTGCAATAAATGTTTTTTATTTATTCTGTGGTTCTTATAGTCCTAGATAAAATTTGTAACTGCTGAATCAATTTTGTTGAAGAATTTCTTCGGCGTTTATATCCCGACTGATTGGAATAACGTATAATAATTGTGGAGAAACATCATCTTGTATAGCATTAATTCACCAATAAAGAGATGGGAAGGTGTTTTCTCCAATATTGGATTTTGGATATTTCTGTGTAATTTAGTAAATAAAGGAGGAGGAAAATTTGATTTGAATAAAGAAGTATATTTCTTGGTCTCATAGATTCCAAGGTATTTATTTAAACCTTCATAGGCAATTTTAAAAGGATTACTGTTGAACTAATATGCGGGGTTTTGAGGGGTTGTTTTCTGGTTTTGTTCCATTTTTGGCTTCATTTCGCTTTTTTTATGTCCAATTATTTAAATTCTATATCCCGAGAATGATTATTTAATAAAACCCCCTTAGAATGCTAATCTTCTGCATTTGTGATGTATAATTATACATCGTCTGCATAATATAAAAAAAAAAGTAATTCATTTTTTTAAATTTCTCTTTATTTATTTATTTATTTTATTTTTGTTTTGTTTAATTTTTTTTTAATTTTAGGTTTAAAAAAAAATTTAATTATATTTTTATTTAGAAGCATGTATATATAATATTCAAAACACATTTGTATATCAATTACATATTGTGTTATAGATGGTAGATTTCCAACTATCAAAATAATAGTGCGTCTCATTTATCAATTGTTATATTAACTCTCTGCTTATATTTGGGTTTTTTTAATGATAGGAAAATGAGATGAAGAAGAAAAAGACAATAAAAAAATGAGAAATGGAATAATTTACCAATAATATTAATTTGGAAGGATAGGAGATAGGTCCGTTGATTATTAAAAACATAAATATTCATCTAATCCTGAGTTTGAGTTTCTGGTTGTTGACTCCCGTTGCCGGACAATTTACACCTTCAAATAGTCATAAATGGAGACCCATAATTCTAGCAAAACAATTCCTTGTTTGTCATTTATTAAGTACAGCCTTTTTTTGAGTTCTTCCAAATGTAAGGTCTCCGACATTTCCATATTAATCACATTTTAGTTGTTGTGGGGGGTTATATTATTATACTAAAAATCAAGGACAGTTTCTTTGGCTTGTTGTATAGTTTTAGGCTTTGTTCTTGTTATCCTAATTTTATTAATTTTGAGTCGGGATCAAATGGTTGTGACAACTCTGATATTTTTTCTAAAAATATCCGTCCAGAAATTTTTTTGAATTTTGTATACAAATTAAAAAAAAGCTATGAAGTTGTTTTAAGTTAGCCTCCTGAGTACGACATTTATCACAGATAATATAATTCTTGTATTGTGTCAATACATATAAAAGTGTCAACGAGACGGATTGGTTTGCAAACTTCCATCTGATGTCATAACTTTAATCGACAAAATTTTTTTTTTTAAAAAAAAAAATTTAGTTTTAAATTCCCTGCTGTGATGGGCTGAGAAACAATGTTATTGTAATAAAAACGAACATTAAGACCAGTAAAAAATCAACAAGACTAAAGTGCAGGGAGGCCGGGGGAAGACGAGTCCATGGGCCCCCCCCCCCCCCCCCCCCCCCCCGGCCCCGGGGCCCCCCCCCCCCCGGTGCGTATGGGGGGTGTATCAGCAGGGCCTACTGGAAAACTCAGAGTCACTATAGCTTGGAATGAAGCTGTTCCTGAGTAGGTGTTTGCGGGGCCGATTTTTGAAGGCCTTGAAACGTTCTGCCGGAAGGGAGTAGTTCGAACAAGTCCATTAAAGGGTGAGATGAGCCTTTATGTATAGGAACTGCGATTAATGTAGGTAAATTTATCATTATTTGTTTTAGAGTAATGCAGTCTATATTAAATACATTAAATTGTATTATTAAAAGAATGTCTGGCATTTTTAACGAGCATTGAGGTATATGTTGTTGGACTTTCGTTTCTTCCAAGTATCTTTTCGTTATAGGTTGGCTAATTCATTTTCCCATGTTTGTTCTATACCCTATTCTGTGGCGGAGACCCTCACTATCCTAAAGAGGGTTATTATTTTAAATATGAAATATTAATTTATCTGTATTAGGATTTGTTTATGCAAAATATGCATCAAGAGTTTCTGGTTATCTAGTTCTATGATCTTGCCATATTGGTTTAACATAATCCTAAGTTGTAAATATAATAAAAAATGTTATTTTGAGTGTAGTACATAATTATGTAGTATGTAACTCCTGAAATGAAAAAAAAAGAAAAAATGCCTTTCCTATAAGATGTTCCCACCTTTTAAATTCCTTTTTTTCCATTGTGGTAAAACTTTATCCAACACAGAGGGTTTTAAATCAAGGATTGGTTAACAATGGGAAGAAAAGAGTGTAAAATTATCCAATTTTAAAGGCTGCTTTTTTTATTTTTTAATTGTTTCCAAATTCGTATTCCAACTATATATATAGGGTGTCATTATAGTATGTTTTTTTATTCAGTTTTGTGGGGACCTTAACATTAATCGAGCCAATTTTCAAAAGGCAAGCAGTCTTCGTTTCCAATCTTCTCTTTAACCATGTCTTGGTTGCTGGTCATTTTGTTACAACCAAAGGTCATTATTTATAATATTGACTGCACAGAAGGTAAAACAAAAAAATTTGGGTAAGCCTAATCCTCCATTCGTTCTGGGTTTTTTACTAAATGTTTCTTGGTTATTCTATGAACTTTCTTATAATCCCAAAATAAAACTGTGACAATAGACACCATACAAAAAAAAAATATAAAATTTACTGGATTGTTTGGGGGGATTGTTGCGAGTATGTTAAATTGATTCCGTTATTGGCATGATTTCACTCTATTCCAATTAATTCTATATCGGAAGGAAAAAAATAAACCAAATTGAGTTATTGGATTTAACAGGTTTTGGGGATGCTGTTTCTGGGATTGTTGTTTGTGATGTATATTAATACATCATCTGGCTTAGAAAATAAAATTTATTAACGGTTTGGTTTTTTTTATTTAGTACTATACCCATATATTTCTGGATGGGCTCTACAACACTTGTGCTAATGGTTCCAATAAGCTGAGGGCCGAATAATAACGGGGATAGCAGGATTCTTGTCTACAACCTCGAGTAAGTTAATTATAAAATTTTGATGGATTAATGTTTGTAATTGTTCATATTCTAGTGTTGGGTTTAGTATATAAGAGTTTAACCATGTTGCAGTAATTCTCGCCCAGTTTGAAAATTTTCCATCACCCAAAATTAAATAGGGCCATTCCTCCTGATCAAATGTTTTTCTTTTTTAAGCATCTTACGAGCTAATTGCTAGAATCTGGCGTTTTAGCTATTCTATTTGAAATATATAATAATAAATAATCGTCTCAGATTATAACGTTTTGGAAAATTAAAAACTGGTTTGATCATGGTAGTTATTAGATTAATTTTAATTTAATCACTAAAATTATTCTTATGCGTTAGAATTTTAGTTAATATTTTTCTGACAGTATTTAAAAGAGTGCAAATGCTCTGTATGAACATGGATCTTCAAGGTCCTTAGCCTTGTTTGGTATGAGTGTTATTGGAGATTCGTTCTTTTTTTTAAAGTTTCTGCAGAGTTGAGTTTCGGTGTTGAGGATAAAGACATACATACTTTTTCAAGGTCTGTAGACGCGGGGGAATCAGATCATAATTTTTTTAATAAAATTCAGAGCTTAGGGGCATCATCAGGGCCTGCAGGCCCTTCTCTCATTTTTTAAAGATCTAATAGATTCTTTGTATCTTTTACTGTTATTTGCAGCACCTAGTAATTCTCTCTAATTTCAGATCTAAACCTGTTAAGATTACTTTTCTGTAAAAATGATTCCGTTCCTGCAGGAGAGTTTCTGTCGTTTGGGTTGAGTAAAGTTCTTGATAGTATTGTAGAAATCTGTCATTGATATCCTTCGGCAGTGTTAATATTTTTCTCCTATTCTAATTTTGTAAAATTGTTTTTTCCCCATCGAAGTTTTCGATAGTTGACTGTAGCTAATATTTTTTGTGGTTGTCACCCAATTCAAAGTGTATTGTTTGGTATGCTGGATTAAAGTTTTATGACGTGGTTCGAATATATTTGGTTTTTTAGACATATATTTCACATTCTGTAATTGTATTTTTTGTTTTATCATAGATGGCGAAAAAACCACATTTTATATGTCTAATTGACCTTATTTCCATTTCCAAGTATCTGTTGTTTAGATTGATTCTCTTTTTTTGAAAGGTTGGAAGGGAAGATTTAATGCTCCTCATACAAATGCTTTAAATGTTTCCCAGAGAAAGGAGGCAGAAAGTTCCAGGGCAGTCATTAGATAAGAAAAAACATTATGATCTGTGTTTATTAAAATATGCATTAATTCTTTTTCATTTTTTAAAATTTGGAGTTAAAGGTTAAATCTCCATTTTGTCTGATTCTCGGTCATTCCATGTTAGTTAATCTTAAAATGTTAAGGGTTGCTATGTGTCTCCCGAGATTAGAATATTATGATATTTCTGAGTTGTAGGGTTAAATGGGATGAGTGAGTGAGTTTGGAGTTTCTACAAAAAATAAATAGTTATTCTTGGAATTGGTTTTATGTACGATGAGATTTAAAATAAGTATTCTGCCTGGATGGGTTTTCAAATTATCAAGACATCAGTGATATTAGTAGTATAATATCATGTGTTTAGGGAATTCACCTTATCTGGGATTTTTAGTTTTTGCTTGGGTCTGATGAAAATTAATCTATCTGATGTTCTGGTGTAACGTCGGGTTCGGGTTTAGTTGGGCTGAACCAATTCTCATTTTTATAGAAAACTGCGGGTGATGGAAATTACATTTGTAGTTGGAACGTTAAGGGAGTTAATGAACAATCAAGAGAGAGAAGGTAAAAGTATTAGCACATTTTTAAAATCACTTAAAGAGGATATAATATTCCTTCCTGAAACTCATCTTAAAAAGGGAAAAGCGCAACATAGATTGAAAGCCAAAATGGATTGCTAACTAAAACGGATCACTCCTCATTTTCACTAAGTCTAGAGGGGTAGTTACAATTTTAATCTGTTAAAGGTTATACCTTTTTAAACATATATAACTATAGGGATATCGACGAGCGATAGATATATTATGTTGTAGGTGAGTTTATATTTTTTAAAAAGTTATTCTTCTTAATTCTTTATGGACCAATTTTGGTTAGCCCTTTGTTTTCAGAAAAACACTCAATACTATCCCGGAATTTACAAACATAATTTATAATTGGTGGTGATTTAAAATTGTACATTAGATTCATATTTAGATAAAGACATTTTATTAACTGTTATGTTTAGAATTTACCCATGATTTCTGAGTGGGACTAATATTCTCTGCGAAGTGGTTCTATAACAAGGGCAAATAGAGCGGGGAAAGTGGACTCCTTGGTCTACACCCTCTGGATAAATAAATTTAGGTGACAACAGTGATTTGTCAATATTCTAGCCGTTCATTGGGTTTTGAATATAGAGTTTCACCCATGAACAGAAGTTTTCACCGAGATTGAAATGTTTTCCATCCAGGAAAAGAGGTGGTCCATTCCCCTGACCAATCTTTTTTTTCAATTGAAATGATTGATAAATCTTCATTTTAATATTCTATTTGAATTTATTATATTAAACCAAATGTCTTAGAAATATAAATGAAATAGTTTCGGGAATAATAATTTATTAAAACTGATTTGTCGGGGATTTTGTATTAACCGTAGTGGATCACAAATTAATTGTGAGCTAAAAAAAATTGGCTAGCATCTTTGATCAGTGGTTTTTAAAAGGCTATGGCTTATATGAGCCTGGGTCTTCAAGATCCTTATCTTTTTCTTGGAGATACGTGTTATTGTTGATTTAAGAGCTTATGGCCAATATCTGTTGTGTTTAAAAGCATAAAACTATATAGAGTCTATAAACATGGGGGAGACCAGGTCACTAAAATCTTTTATAATAATATTATTGTTAAAACCATCGGAGCCTGGGTTTCCCATTTTTTCAGAGAATATGGATAGTTTTCCTCAATATCTGTTAATGTTATTTCTGTCGCCCAATAAGTCTCTATCTCTTTGCATTCTCTGCAAGAAAATTTTGATATTCACTGAGCTGTCTGGTGTTTGTGTACTGGTAATATTTTGCAAAATCTATCATTAATGTCCTTAGGTAGTGTGAGCAAATCTCCCTTTATCTGAACTGATTTTGTAGAATGTTTGTTATCCTCTAATTTACCGAGTTGACGAGGCTAACCAAATTTCTGTGGTTTTAAGCCAAATTCAAAGTATATTTGTTTAGTACGCTGGAAATAGCCTTAAAATTGAGCTGATAGTATATAGATTTAACCTAATTGAGAGCAGCAATTTGTTATGTTTATCATCGAAGGAGCCGATCGCATTTTCGATGTTCTGTCTATCACTCTGTGTTCTTGTTCTTTAGCTGACTCTTTTGTTTTGAGAAAGCTGAAATGACAAATGTTATAAAGTTTCCATAAAAGGGAAGCAGATATTTCTGGAAGGTCATTCATGTAAAAAACATTTTAATCTGCGTGTTGAGGTAGTCATAACATGCCCTGCCATTTAAAATTTGTGGATTGAATTTCCAATGTGTCTGTTTCTCCGATATTTTACTTCGGAGTCATGTGAGTGATAATTTGAAGTGCCCGCCAGCCGGCATGCGCGTCATTTACGTCTAATGCATGGCGCCGCGACTGGCTGATAGGCGCGTCGCTCCTCCAGTGGTAAGTTTAAAGATTTCCAGGTACGTTATTTTCCCGACATTTTTATTAAAATTGTAGACCAATCTGACCTTTATTTTAAATCTGACCGCTGCCCAGCTGATGACGTTACAATAACGGTGAATTTATACATCTTTGGTAGAAATTTCCTTATGGATTTCAAAATCCCAATTCCTCTATATAAAATTTGGGTCAATTATTTCCCGAGATTTTCCTAAAATTTCACCCACCAGCCCCATTAAAAAAAAAAATATAATGGTTTGCCCAGCTGCTAACTCACAATGACCTTGCTTGTGGCCCAGCTGCTCGTGCTCCGCCCCCCAATCTGGGTTTAATCCAGTGTGTCCAACGAAGACAGTTTTCCACGAGGTACGTTACCTACTCCTCCTCCTACGTTCTTCAAAACGAGCAGAAGAAAGAATGAGCGTTTCTGCAGATCAGGAGGTCACAGGACGGTCAACAGGTGGCCACTGCTAGCTTCAGAATCTCTCCATTCCCCAGCCCGATGGTATGAACATGGCGGCAGTGGCCGATTATAGTCACTCAGGGAACGCGATGAGAAGGCGGCCGCTGGGCCGCGCCATGACTCCCATTGGGAAACCTGACCCGGCACAGGCGAGTGAAGTCACGCCCCTCCCTCCCCGCTGCAAACAGATCGCGATGACGTTGAGCGTCGGATGTCCTTTGAAAAAACCTTGCGACCCTCCCCTTCCTCTCCTCTCTCTCTCTCTCTCTTCCCTCCCTCTCTCTCTCCCCCACTCTCTCTCTCCATCGCGCTCTCTCTCCCCAATTCTCTCCTCTCCTCTCTCCCCTACTCCCTACGCCCCCCCCCTCTCTCTATCCCTCCTCTCTTCTCTCCCCCCTCTTTTTCTCTCCTCCCCCTCTCCCCGCCCATCCTCCCCTCCCTACAGCCATCCTACACCCTTCTCCCCCTTTTCCTTCCCCCACCTCCCGCACCTCGTACCCACCCTCCTTCCCCTAAACCCCCCTCCCCTTCCATCCACATCCTCCCTCATCCCTCCCCTCCACCCCCTTCACCCTTGCCTCCACATCCCCCCCTACCCTACCACATTCCTCAAGCCCCTCCACATACCATACACTCTCCCCAACCCCCCTCCCACTCCCCCCTCTCCCCTCTCCCAATCACTTCTCCATCCCCTTCCCCCCTCTTCCGTTTCCCCCCTCCCTCTCCCTCTACCCACTCTCTCCCATTCCTCTTCTCTCCTACCCTCTCTACGGCACCCCTACCCTCCTGCCCTACCCCTCACCCACCCTCCCTTCCTCCCCTCCCCTCCCACCACCCCCGCTCTCTATGTCTCTGCCCTCACTCTCTGCCTCGGTCTCTCTGTTCTCTGTCTCTGTCTCTTCTCTCTCTGCCCTCCCTCTCTAGTATGCGACCTGCGAGTTGGGGACTTGTGTAAGTGGATAGAGCGTTTATGAGGGTAAAAGGAGCAAATGAATAATATTAATACAATTCAAGGGGGTAGTTAGCAATGTGTGAGGGGTTATTAGTGTGTGCGGGGGGGGTTAGTGTGTGTGTGTGCTGTGTGACACCACATGCCCACCCCACCCCCTTGCACTGCGCCTTGGGGAACAGACACAACGGGTCTGCACTTGATCTAGTATACTTTAAAACATATGCGAGTATCAAATATACTTGAAATTGATTACATTTGCCACGATGATATGAATATTTTTTGTTCCGGTGACAAGTTGAATCAGCTTTTGGATGGTCATCACATCAGAAATGAATAAATTAAAAACAGTGGTTGAGTCAACAAATTGTTCAATATTTAAGCAAAACAAAGATTATGCTATTTGGGAAACATAACAAACCCTCAAGTTTAAAATAATAATAGATAACTGTATAGAAGAGTATATGAAAATAAATTTCTTGGTGTGATCTTAGACCACAAAAATCTGGTGGAAACCACATATAACCACATCAAAGCAAAACTGTCAAAGTTATTAGCAATCTTGGGAAAAATCAAGAACATTCTGGGACCACAAGTCATTTACATACTCTGTATAATACACTCATATTGGCATATCTGAGTTACTGTGTGGAAATATGGGGTAACGCTACAAACCACTACAGCCATTAGCCATTACAAAAAAGAGCAATAAGAATCACAATAACGTTGGTATCTTGCACATACCAATTTATTATTCGCATTACACTGAAGGGTTTTCATCGAACTGGTACAAATTTAAGACTGCACCAAACATGTACCAAGCACGAAATACTTTACTTCCAGGACTATATAAAAATTGTTATGGAAAGACAGGGCTGGGTATAATTTGAGAAATGGGATACTTAATTAAAAAAAAACTCAATCTCTTAGAACAACTCTTAAAAATATGAGCATTGCATCAGTGAGGTGAATTTGTGGAATGGTTTGGAACACGAGATAAAAACTTAGCACAAACTAATTCATTTTAAAACGCTGACCCACCACACTTTTTTACAAGGATATTGGGATGTGGAAAGGGTGATTTTGTTGGGATATTTTTTTACTGATTGTATTGGGAGGGTGATTATAGGGTGATGGGTGCTTGTGTTTATATGACGAGAGATCTGTATAGTTCATGAAGGTTGTTATTTTTCTTTTTTTTTTTTTTTCGCTCTTTTTTGTATGGCGTAAATATTTGTTAGTGTAATAAATTGTAAATAATTCAGTGTAATTTGGAAAATAGGTGTTTATAGCTGCTAAATTTGTATAAGAATTATAAGCAGTTGAATAAGGGAAAAGGATGGCGAAATAATATGCTTTGCCTTCTTTCTGCTCTTTTCGGACACAACGGTTATTTATTTATAAATCCTGTTTATGACACTTATAACTGATTCTTGTTTGTTTATTTGTATGCTGTTTCCACACCTTGCTTTTTATTTTTATTCTGTTCAACATAAAGTATTAGACTTCCGGTTGGCGTCAATGGTGGGGCTGAGAGATGTCGCTGTTTTCGCTCTGCTCGAAGAATTTTTTAATGTGCTAAAATATGAGTGGGAAGATGGGGGAGTCTGAAACTAACTAACGGAGTTGCTATTTAATTGTGTGTTATCAGAATCCTTATAACCCCGGCCACATTGCAGCTTTAAATGAAAAACAGAAACCTTGCCAAAGTCCTGCAAAAGCCGCTTCAAGACCTGCTACAAGAGCCTACTTGAAAAAACCTGAAAAGACTCCTCAATCCCCTCAAACATCAGCTGGAAGTTCAGAAGAAGAAAGTTGATTCCCGAAATCCTTCTTCAGAATTGACTTTAAGGGAGGAACACGGGAACAAATGGAACATCTGGAAAAGTCAGTATTAGCTTCAATCACTGAAGTTATTTCTAAAGCGATACGAGAAGGGGAATGTCCGACTGGACAAAAGCATCTCTGAAAAAAATAAACAAGGTAATGATAAGCTGATGGGGAAATTATGACTTAACCAAACGTGTGGTCGAGTTTAGGAGATTTAAAACAAAAAAATTAGCCGTTGAAAACGGATTGTAAATAAAAAGCTGGATGATGAAATGCTAAAAATCTACTGAGGGCCAATGGAAGGAATGGACAATACGATAACTGAGATGGCTAAGGAGATAAAGAGGAACAAGGAAGCACTGGGAGGGAGCTTGCTAAAATGAAGCATAAATGTACGGACTTGGAAGCAAGATCAATGAGGCAAAATTTAAGGATATTTGGAGTTAAAGAGGAAAGGAGAGTGGACAAAACTTTCATGAGTTTGCTGCCAACTTACTCAAACAAGTACTTAAACTGCCTGAAGCCCCGAGAATAGATATGGCTCATCGGGTCCGACGTAAGGCTCAAGCAAGCTTAACTGCCCCCCAAACAGATTATTCTGAAATTCTATGACATTTCAACCAACAACCAACCCTGGAAGGAATTAATTAAAAAGATTCCATATGGTGTGAATTTGATGTTTGTAGAAGGACAACTAAGATTCCGTGATTTTCCAGCTGAAGTCATGGAAAAGAGGGACAAGTTTACAAACACGAGAAGGCTACTGAAAGAGGTCTCGGGAGTAAGATATGGGCTAATATATCCCGCTAAATTGAGAATTTCTTATAACTATGTTGTACGTGCATTCACGGATACAGAAGAGGCATTTAAATATGCACAAAGTATCACAAAGGAGGTCTACTGATCATTAGGAGTTGGTCTCCTACAATAACATCGAGGAGAAACGACAAAGAAAGGATTGTGTCTCTTTTTTTTAAACATACAAAAAAGACTGCTCTTGTTAAACCTTGGCGAACCTTCCTCGGGGCGTTGTCTAGACATTTTATATTTGGAATGTTAATTCAAGGTCGGATTTAATGTTTCATCTCAACAAAGGACTGACAAAGAAGCGAAACTGTGGAGGGGAAAATAAATTGAGAATATAGTGTAATATAGAATATTATCAGTGGACTTGTATATAGAAATTTATGATTTAAGAAACATATAATTACATACTAACATAAAATATAATTAATAAAATTGGGTAATATTAATAGAATATTGACTGGCCTTGAGGGGGATACGACATATATTGCCTGAAGTAGATTCATATTGCCCGAGTCGAAGACGAGGGCAATATGGATCTAGTGAGGGCAATATATGTCGTATCCCCCGAAAGAGGACAGTCAATATTGTTATTATTACCCATATCAGACATCTAGAGGAAAATCTCAACATCTCAGCTCGGCGGACTTCCACGTAAGATTTAGCCAAAATGGACGCCAAAGTCTTCCTGTCTGCCGTTTGAATATCGACATCTAGACCCTTCTCCATCAAATATTCCTTGAATATTGTTACTGCTTGTTTCGTTGCCTTCTTCGTGTTTTTTCTGCGCGTCCTTTGTTTTGTAAAATCTCGTCAAATTTGCTGTTCGTCAAAAGTCGCGAACCTCTTCTCGCAGGAGGCTGCCATTTTGCTTGTTTTGTCGAAAACAAAAAACATTGCCAAGTTCCCGGATGTGAGACCAGGGGAATATAAGACTATATTTACGCTGTTTTAACACGTAAAGTCCATAGGCGTTCGCAAGAAAGGGGAATACAAGAAAATATTCCCCTGTTAACCCTGCTGGCACTCAAAACGAAGGGAATACAATTTTGTAAAAGCATAGCTCAGATGTGTGATATGGGTAATAATAAGGCATAGCTGAACTATAGCTGATGTTTATTTCATGATGTTAATTATTTGCTAATAAGAATAACGTTAAATATGATTGATAAATATTAATAACATATTAACAAATGTTATGGATATAGTAGACTTAGTCTAGATTGCGTGTAAAGGGGGGAGGGAGGAGACTCAGATACTTGGAAGTTATCCAAGGGTCTGAATCTCTGTTTATATCACGTTAAATCCCCTTGGAACCTGCTGTTGTCTGATACAAAAGTTTGAGACTTAATTGTAATAAATCTAGGCATATTGATAGATATGGATATATAATTAATATAATTACTGTTATATCTAAGTATATAATTAATGTTGGAAACTACTTTTTATTTTGTTTTTTCCTCTTTGAAGATACATTTCCAATCTAGCTATTGGAGTATGTTTTATTTAATATATATAATTTTGAACTTTGTATCGCTCTCTCTTCCAATTAATAATAATTGTCAAGGAGATAGAGAATAGAGAGAGTGTCAGTACTTCCTCCAAAGAGGAGGAAGTACTGACACTTTTGAAAAATATAAAAGTGGATAAGTCTCCAGGTCCTGACAGGATATTCCCTAGGACATTGAGGGAAGTTAGTGTAGAAATAGCAGGAGCTATGACAGAAATATTTCAAATGTCATTAGAAACGGGAATAGTGCCGGAGATTGGCGTATTGTCGCATGTTGTTCCATTGTTTAAAAAGGGTTCAAAGAATAAACCTAACAATTAAAGACCTATTAGTTTGACGTCAGTGGTGGGCAAATTAATGGAAAGGATACTTAGAGATAATATATATAAGCATCTTGGATAAACAGGGTCTGGATCTGGAACAGTCAACATGATTTGTGCCGGGAAGGTCATGTTTGACAAACCTTCTTGAATTTTTTGAAGCGGTAACTAGGGAAATTGATGAGTAAAGCACTTGGATGTTGTCTATATGGATTTCAGTAAGGCCTTTGACAAGGTTCCCCAATGGAAGGTTGGTTAAGAAGGTTCAATTTTTGGGTGATAATGGCGGAGTAGCAAGATGGATTCAACAGTGGCTGAATGGGAGATGTCAGAGAGTAATGGTGGATGCTGTTTGTCAGGTTGGAAGCCGGTGACCAGTGGGGTGCCTCGGGGAATCTGTGTTTGGGTCCACTGTTGTTTGTCATGTACATCAATGATCTGGATGATGGGGTGGAAAATTGGAGAAGTAAGTATGCAGATGATACTAAGATAGGTGGTGTTGTGGATAATGAAGTAGATTTTCAAAGTCTACAGAGAGATTTGGGCCATTTGGAAAAGTGGGCTGAAAGATGGCAGATGGAGTTTAATGCTGTTAAGTGTGAAGTGCTACATCTTGGCAGGACAAATCAAAATAGGACGTACATGGTAAATGGTAGGGAATTGTGGAATTTTTCGAGGATGTAACTAGTAGCGTGGATAAGGGAGAACCAGTGGATGTGGTATATCTGGACTTCCAGAAGGATTTTCGACAAGGACCACATAAGAGATTAGTAAATACAAACTTAAAGCAATACGGTATTAGGGTGTTCAGTATTGATGTGGATAGAGAACTGGCTGGCAAACAGGAAGCAAAGAGTAGGAGTAAACGGGTCCTTTTCACAATGGCAGGCAGTAACTAGTGGGGTACCGCAGGGCTCAGTGCTGGGACCCCAGCTATTTACAATATATATTAATGATCTGGATGAGGGAATTTGAAGGCAATATCTCCAAGTTTGCGGATGACACTAAGCTGGGGGCAGTGTTCGCTGTGAGGAGGATGCTAGGAGACTGCAAGGACTTTGGTTGGATAGGCTGGGTGAGTGGGGGGGCTAAGGGTTAGAAATGGGGTTTGGCAGTTGCAGTTATAATGTGGATAAATGTGGAGGTTTATCCACTTTGGTGGGTCCAAAACAGAAAGCAGACTATTATTTAAAATGGTGGCCGATTAGGAAAAGGGGGAGATGCAGCGAGACCTGGGTGTCATGGTACACCAGTCATGAAAGTAGGCATGCAGGTGCAGCAGGCAGTGAAAAAAGCGAATGGTATGTTAGCTTTCATAGCAAAAGGATTTGAGTACAGGAGCAGGAGGTTCTACTTCAGTTGTACAGGGTCTTGGTGAGACCACACCTGGAGTATTGCGTGCAGTTTTGGTCTCCAAATTGAGGAAGGACATTATTTGCCATAGAGGGAGTGCAGAGAAGGTTCACCAGACTGATTCCCCTGGGATGTCAGGACTGTCTTATGAAGAAAGACTGGATAGACTCGGTTTATACTCTCTGGAATTTAGGAGATTAAGAGGGGATCTTATAGAAACTTACAAAATTCTTAAGGGTTGGACAGGCTAGATGCAGGAAGATTGTTCCCGATGTTGGGGAAGTCCAAGGACAAGGGGTCACAGCTAAAGGATAAGGGGGAAATCCTTAAGACCGAGATGAGAAAGACATTTTTTCACACAGAGAGTGGTGAGTCTCTGGAACTCTCTGCCACAGAGGGTAGTTGAGGCCAGTTCATTGGCTATATTTAAGAGTGAGTTGGATGTGGCCCTTGTGGCTAAGGGGATCAGAGGGTATGGAGAGAAGGCAGGTACGGGATACTGAGTTGGATGATCAGCCATGATCATATTGAATGGCGGTGCAGGCTCGAAGGGCTGAATGGCCTACTCCTGCACCTAATTTCTATGTTTCTATGTTTCTATGTTTTCTATGAATTGAGGAATGCTGTGGAACAGAGGGATCTAGGAATAACTGTGCATAGTTCCCTGAAGGTGGAATCGCATGTAGATAGGGTGGTAAAGAAAGCCTTTGGTGTGCTGGCCTTTATAAATCAGAGCATTGAATATAGGAGTAGGGAAGTAATGTTAAAATTGTACAAGGCATTGGTAAGACCAATTCAGGAGTATGGTGTACAATTTTGGTCGCCTAGTTATAGGAAGGATGTCAACAAAATAGAGAGAGTACAGAGGAGATTTACTAGAATGTTGCCAGGGTTCCAGCAACTATGTTACAGAGAAAGGTTGAACAAGTTAGTGTCTTTATTCTTTGGAGCGCAGAAGGTTAAGGGGGGGACTTGATTGAGGTCTTTAAAATGATGAAAGGGATAGACAGAGTTAACGTGGATAACGTTTTTCCCATTGAGGTAGGGAAGATTCAAACAAGAGAGCATGATATGAGAATTAAGGGAGAGAAGTTTCAGGGTAACGTGAGGGGGAACTTTCTTTACTCAGAGGGTGGTGGCTGTGTGAAATTAGCTACCAGCAGAAGTGGTGGAGGCAGGATCGATTTTAACATTTAAGAGTAAAGTGGATAGGTATATGGACGTGAAGGGAATGGAGGGGTATGGTCTGAATGCAGGTAGATGGGACTAGGGGAAAACAAATAGTCGGCACGGACTGGAAGGGCCGAGAGGGCCTGTTTCCGTGCTGTAATTGTTATATGGTTATTATATTATATGGTTAAGGGGCAGAGCGAAGCATATAAAAACATCTACGGAAGTCAATAAAAATCTTTCTACCACCTGTTGGTGGTTTGTTTTTAATTATAATATCTTTATTTTTGGATATTATAATATCACTTTTTGTTTGTTAATTATCTTTTCACGACTCTACACTTTCTGGTCTTTTTCAAGGTTTATTCTGAAGGGGAGATGCCAACAAAACTTAACAGCTGGGGATTACCATCCTTCATCTGGAGTTATAAGGTTCTTGGTTGCACCATATGAAGTAAAGGTATTTTTTTGATGAATATTTTGTATTAGTTGTAAATACATATTAATAGAAAATACTTCTTACATACATTCATAATATTATTAATATTAACATTTAAGACATTTATATTTCTATGCATTTTTTTTTAATAAGTAAGAAAAGATAGAGAAAAATAATATAGAGATAAAAAATCGAAAATAAGGAAGTGAATGGAGTTATCCATTGTTGGAGATATATCCATGATTTGTTATACGTATTTCTTCATCTATTCCATTATTCAGGGTTCAGTCAGGCTTCTCGCACGGAGCCATTTTTGACATAGTTCCTTGAAAAGATAATATTCAATGTATGGAGACCATTTTTTTTATTCCTCGTTGATTGAAAAGACCAACCTTTGAGTGTCCATTAAACAACATTCGAGGACAGCCTAAATATTTCAATCCAAACTCAAGTTTTGCTTCTAGTGCTGACATTTATCACATATTCCAGATGGAGTGTCTCCGACATTCCACTATATATTTCACCACATTTTGATTTTATTGTAGGATTAGGATCCAGTATTAATATTAATGTCCCTTAAACATCCGAACACAGAAAAATTATCCATTTATAAATTATTAACTAACAGAAATAATAGACAATCAAGGGAAAACAAAAGGGTCAAATTTCGTGGGGATGAAAGACTGTTCGTTCGTTGGACTACATTTATACATAACATTTTTTTGATCTGTTTCCAGTTTGGATTTTATAGCCCACCTCCTGTATTATTACTTGAGTTCGAATTTTTAGATTTTAGTTTAATAAGTCAGTCCAACATTCATACAGGAATTACAACGGAAAGATGATTCGAGTTGGATCTTTTCAGAGGAATATAACCCATTGAATAAATCAAAAAATTTGCAGAGCCTATCCTGATAATGGAAAATTAAGAAATTGACAAATCATAATTTTCCAACAATTACACACTTCCTTAGTAAAAAAAAAATGATGAAATATAAATGTCAAGTTTGTCTAAGCAACCTAGAACCTTATAACTCCAGATGAAGGATGACAGCTGTTTATCATCTCCCCTTCATATGTCTTGAAAGACTAATTAGTGCATTCCATTGTTACAGCACGGTTACTATGGGTCCACCACTTTCTGCTGGAATGTAGTCCTATGTAATATTTTAAATTGATAAGAGAGTGTCTAATTGCAGGAACCCTAACTGAACTCTCTCATTTTGTTGTGGACCAAAATTGTACACCATACTCCCAGAAATGTCTTAAAATGTTGTAAGGCCAGCACACCAAAGGCTTTCTTTAACCCTAACATCCCTCTGTTCCACACATCCCATAGAAAACATAGAAACATAGAAACATAGAAATTGGTCTAATTCAATTATTTGATTGGCTCAGTATACCTGCCTCTCTCCATTGGTTCCCCATACCACAAGGGGCCACATCCAACTCCCATGACCCTCTGTGGCAGAGATGGGTAATGTTCACCATCTAATGTCTTTCTATCTCGGTCTTAAAGGATTTCCCCCTTTCTTTGTGTCCTGGGACTCTTGCATCTAGCCTTCCCACTTAAGAATATGTAATCTATAAGATCCCCTCTTTTCCTAAATAGAGATATTAACCGATAAGTCCTTTCTTCATAAGACAGTATCCCAGGATAATCTGGTGAATTTCTGGAGGTGAGACCAAAACGGCAATACTCCAGTGTTTCACCAAAAAGCCCCTGTACAACTTAGACCATTTTAGCATGAAAGCTAAAATTTCGCTGCTTCAATGACTGGTGTAATTTCCTGTGTCGGTTTAATTTGTAATATCCTAAAAAATAACCTTTTGAATGTAATCCATAAATTTGTTGTAATTCTTGAAATGACAGGAAAGAATTTTCCCTGTAGAGATCTCCCGTCTTATTAATTCCCTTATTTTTCCATTTTAAAAAGCCTTTATCCATCATTGAAGGTTTAAATGTAACATTATTTACATAGTGGTATAGATTTCAATTTTAATGTTTTCTTTATTTGTTTCCAGATACGTATTCCACTTTCTATTATAGGGTTTTCACTATAGATTTTCTTACCTAAATTAATATTGGCAAATATTATCGAACTAATTTCAAAAGGAGAACAATTTTCTTTTTCCATTTTTAACCAAATTGGTTGTTTATCTGTCTCTACTAACCAAAAATTCATATTTTTAATATTAACTGCCCAGTAATAAAACATAAAGTTTGGTATTGCTAAACCTCCATTTATTTTGATTTACATAAATGTTTTTTAATTTATTCTGTGGCTCTTATAATCCCAGATAAAGTTGGTAACTAAAGAGTCCACCTTCCTAAAGACATTTTTAGGAAGATATATCGGAATTAATTGGAAAAGATATAGTAATTGTGGAAGAAAAATCATTTTTATTACATTAATTTTACCTAGCATTGAGATGGGTAGAGTTTTCCAATATAAAATGTTCTTATTTAATTTATTTAATAATCTGATAGATTCTTGGATTTCTTTTACTGAAATTTCAGCATTTAATGATTCTCTATTTTGTGAATCCAACCCATTCGGATTACATTTTTTTTTAAATGCTTCTATTCCTATCCTGTTCTCTGTTGTTTTAGCAGAGTATAAGTTTTTATAATATTGCAAAAATCTCTCATTAATATCTTTAGGTTGTATTAAAAGTTCGCCATTATGTGATTTAATCCTATGGATTATTTTTTCTCCCTCCATCTTCCTTAATTGGCGAGCCAATAATTTTTGAGGTTTATCTCCAAATTCAAACTATAATTGTTTAGTGTATTGATAAAGTTTTACAACTTGATCTGAATATATTTTATTTAATTTATATTTCAGTGCTGCAATTTTATTGTGTAGTGTTATGGATGGATTAGCTGCATTCTCTGTACCTAGTTGTTTAATCTCCTTTTCCAGTTCCTGTTGATCCCCAAATGATTCTTTTTATTATAAAATGATGAGAGGAAAGATAATTCCCGGGCATATGCTTTTTAAACGTTTCCCATAATAAGGGAGAAGATATTTCCGGTTTATCATTTATTTCAAAGAAAATCTTGATCTCTGTAATATATTCCTGAGTTATTTTGTTTTTAAAAATTGTGGATTAAATCTCCTTGCCCCCGTTTTTCCATTTTACCATTTATTTTAATCTTAAATGTTAAAGGTGCGTGATCTGAGATTATAATATTATGGGTATTTTGAATTATAGTGAGTGAGATAAGTTTTGGCATCGACCAAAAAGTAATCTATTCTTGAGTACGTTTTATGTACCAGTGAATAAAAGGAGTAATTCTTGTCCAGTTGGATTTTCCACTTCTCCAAACATCTTTAATATTAGTAGTTTTCCATATATGCATTTAATAAGTCACTGGAATGGGATTTAATTTTCCTTGTCTCGTAGATCTGTCTAAGTAAGGATCTAATGTACAATTTAAATCTCCTCCAATTATTAAGTTATGTTGAGTTATTTCGGGATAGGATGTTGTTAAATATTTTCTTGAAAAACAATGGACTATCAAAATTTGGTCCATATACATTAACAAAATTCATTTTTTGTGCATTTAATTCTCCTATTACAATAATGTATCTGCCATCATTATCAGTTATAGTTGATGTATGTTTGAATAAAATGCCTTTACGAAATAATATTGCTACACCTCTTGATTTGTGTGTAAAAGAAGAATGATACGTTTCATCTATCCATTTAGCTTTCAGCCTATGCTCAGCAATTTTTTTTAAAAATGGGTTTCTTGAATGAAAATTACATCAGCTTTAATTGCTTTTAAATGTGCTAATACTTTACCTCTCTTAATTGGTTCATTAATACTTAGTAAAGGTATTAACATGGTTCATAATGCAAGACGATAAACAAAAGAAAACTGGAGGAATCACATTTTATAGTTGGAATATAAGGGGCGCTAATGAACCAATTAAAAGGGGTAAGATCTTTGCCCAATTACAAGCCTTAAACAGTGATATTATTTTCTTACAAGAGACGCATCTGAAATATCAAACACAGATAAGACTGAAGGCAAGTTGGATTGGGCAAACATACTACTCTTCATTTACTTCTAAATCTAGAGGCACGGCTATTATCATTCGTAAAGGTTACCATAATTAAAGAATACTATAGCAGATAAAGAGGGGAGGTACGTCATTGTCACGGGAGAAATTTATTCTACTCCACGTACTTTGATAAATATTTATGTTCCTAATTTTGACAACCCCCAATTCTTTAGTAAAATTTTGGATATAATTTCAGAACTTAATCATCAAAATGTGATAATAGGGGGAGATTTGAATTGTGTTTTAGATCCATTTTTAGATAAATCAGCAAAACAAAAAAGGACTAACATAAAATCTAAAACGAGTGAACTCCTAAATACATACATGAAAAATACTAATATAACAGATGTATGGAGGATCGCTAACCCAGTAGGTAGGGAATATTCATTTTATTCAACAGTACATAAAACATATTCACGTATTGATTATTTTCTTAGTGGACACAAAACTAATTCCATATACATATAATTCTAAATATCATAATAGTATTATTTCTGATCATTCCCCGTTAACTTTTTCTTTAAAATTAGAAAGAATGCCTGATAAAAATTCATTTTGGAGGTTTAACCCCCCAAATTTTTAAATAACTCACAAGGTTGCACATATTTTAAAAGAACAGATGAGATTTCTTCTTTGCGACACAAATGATACGCCAGATATTCACCCTCCTTAATATGGGAAACTTTTAAGACATTTATTAGAGAAACTATAATCTCATATCAAGCTTTCCAAAATAAAAATAATAATACTGAACAATTGCAGTTAGAAGAAATTAGACAATTAGATTAGAAAACGCCAAAGAACCAACAATAGATAAACAAATAAGATAATAATACTAAAAATAAATTAAATAAAAATTTTTATCGGCAAGAATAATAAGAATATTTCAAAATTACAAAACAAAAAAATTTTTGAATTTGGTGATAAACCAAACCTCATAAACTCCTAGCGCGCCAACTGAAAAAACGGGAAACAGAAAAATACAATTACTAAAATTAAAATCAGACAAAGAGGAATTACTAACTCTACCTAAAGATATTAATAAAAGGTTTGCTCAATTTTATCAAAACTTAATATACATCAAAAACCTCTGCAATAATATTCAAATTACAAATTTTCTTAAGATAACTGTAATCTTCCAAATTAAATATGGTGGAACAAGAGGGATTAGGAGCTCAGATTACATTACAGGAAACAGAAGAAACAATTAGTTCGTTGAAGAATGGCAAAATGCCAGGACCAATGGCTTTTAGTAATGAATTCTATAAAAGATTCTACGAGATAATTTCTCCACGGTTGCAAGATTTATCTATATATACGCTTTTAAAGAAAATAAACTACCAGAAACACTAACTGAGTCAACTATTACACATACCAAAAAAGGATAAAGATCTAGAAGACCCAGGCTCATATAGAGCTATTGCACTCCTAAATACAGACCAAAAAATATTAACAAAGACCCTTGCGAGAAGATTGAGTAAATATGTTAGTAAACTAATAAATCTGGACCAAATAGGGTTCATACCAAATAGATACTCATTTAACAATTTGAGACGGCTGTCTAATATAATGTACTCACTTCATAATCACTGAAGAAGAACTAGCCATTATTTCACTGGTGCATCAGAAAAAGCTTTTGATCAAGTAGTATGCAATATTTATTCAAATATTGGAAAAAATTTAACATGGGAGATAATTTTATTTCATGGGTAAAATTATTATATGATAAGCCAACGGCTAGAATACTTACTAATAATAAATTATCCCCGAAATTCCAATTAGCAATGGGCAATAGGCAGGGGGTGCACGTTATCGCCCCTGCTATTTGCACTAGTGATTGAGCCTTTAGCCTGAAAGTATAAGAAGCCATCCAAATATTCATGGGTATAGTTACCAAACACTCAAATAATAAAAATTCATTTATGCAGATGACATATTATTATATATAAACAAATTTGGCAAATTAGCAAAGCAAATATACAAAAATAATAGAGAATTATGGTTATTTATTTCAGGATATAGAAATAAATTGGAACAAAAAGCTAAATTAAGACATAAAACCTCAAGATTTGAACACATATCTGTTGAAATTCCCATATAGAATTACACAGAAAAAATTTAAGTATTGGGCATCCAAATTACTAGGAACTATAAATCATTACTCTACGCAAACTATATGCCTTTATTAATTAAATTAAATGGGTTGATTAAATTTTGGAAGACACTGCCGATGTCTTTAATAGGCAGAATAAACGCATAAAAATGATCTCTTATCACAAATATTGTACCTATTTCAATCAATACCAATATACTTACCTAAAACATTCTTTAAATAATTAGATTCTGATATTATAAATTTCATATGGGATTATAAATCACACAGAATTAAAAAAAAACACTTGTGTAAATCTAAAGAATCAGGGGGACTGACACTCCCTAACTTATTGTATTATTATTGGGCAGTGAATATTGAAAATATAATCTACTGGTTGGACAGTTCTGCCCAACAGGTATTAACGAAGAAACTGCAGATGCTGGAGAATCGAGGGTTACACAAAATGCTGGAGAAACTCAGCGGGTGCAGCAGCATCTAAGGAGCGAAGGAGATAGGCGACGTTTCGGGTCGAGACCCTTCTTCAGTCTAAAGAAGGGTCTCGACCCGAAACGTCGCCTATCTCCTTCGCTCCTTAGATGCTGCTGCACCCGCTGAGTTTCTCCAGCATTTTGTGTAACCCCCCCTGCCCAACAGGTAGATTGGATAAGAATAGAGAAAGAGGATTGTTCCCCTTATAATATAGGAGCGATCCTTCTTTCCCCGATAAAACTGAACGATATAATATACAAGAAGAATCCAATTATTCATAGTATAATATGAATTTGGAAACAAATAAAATTAATTTTAAAATTAAGAAAATTATCGCTTCTTTCTCCAATAGCTAATAATCCCTCATTCAAACCATCCATTATTGATAAAACGTTCATCCATTGGGAAAGAATAGGAATTAAAACGATGGGAGATATGTATGAAATGGGAACATTTTTATCATTCCAACAACAACTGAAATATAATTTGAAAAATAATCAATATTTCAAATACCTTCAAATTCAAGATTATTTGAAAAAGTATATACATGGATATCAAACTTTAACCCCAGATTTATTGGAGGAAGGAATGAATAGAAAGGCAGAATCAAGCAATTTAATATCTTACTTATATAATATGTCTAAATATAGAAACACCAACGGCAGGCAATTAGAAGAGACTGGGAACAAGAGTTATTGATAAAAATTCCGAACGATATATGGGATAATAAATTATTATATGTAAACAAAAATGTTCAATGAATGTAAGACATAACCTAATTCAATTAAAAATTTTACATAGATTATATTATTCGAAAACAAGACTGAATAAAATATTTTCAAATGTTTCCCCCATCTGCGAAAAATGTCTAACTCAAAATGCCACTATAGCACATTCCTTTGTCTCTTGTACAAAATTGTATACATTTTGGAATGAAATCTTTGGAATATTTACAAACTATTTAACACAAAATTGAACCCCAATACAGATCTGATTATCTTTGGATCAATGGAAGAGGGAAGTAAACTAACTATATTCCAAGAATCTTTTCTTAATTATGGTCTAATAACAGCAAAAAAACTTATACTTACATTTTGGAAAAACGCACCTACACCAACATTCAAAATGTGGATCTCAAGCAGGTCTGAAATGCTACATCTTGAAGAAATGAGATTCCTCCTACTAGGCAAAGTAGACCAATTCTTTAAAGATTTGGTCTCCTTTTATCAACATTTTTTTTTACAAGCATAAATATAGTGCAACATAACAAAACCTACCTTAGAAATTAAATGGTTTAGAACTGGGACTGATGGGCAAAAATACGAGATAGGTAGATCTCTCCTAATCTCTCTTTTCTTTACTTTTTCCTTTTCTTTCAATCTTTTAACTTCTCATCTCTGTCCTTTATTTCTTTTGCTTTCTGTTTCTACTCATTTGTCTATCTATTCCAACACTCTTTATTTATTTTTTCTCTCACTGTTCTTTTATTATTGAACCAAAAGTATGAAGTTGTACAAGAATGAAAATATGTATTTATGTATTAGGTACTTAAGTACCTGACTATTGTACTTACTTCTAACAAAAATAAACAAAAAAAAGAGAAATAAAGAGTTAAATAAATATATATTTTAAAAAAAACCTCTGTACCTGATATTAAAGACATCTTTGTACCTGATATTAAAGACATCTTTGTAGGAGAGGGGAGAAGTGAGAGTGACCAGGATGAGACTTGTCCTTGATTATACTGGCAGCCTTGCTGAGGCAGCATGAAGTATAGATGGAGTCAAAGGAGTCATGGTTTGCACAATGGTCCGAGCTCCATTTACAACTCTCTGCAATTTCTTGGGGTCTTGGTTAGAGTTCATGGTCGGGTTTATACCACATTTCCACCAAACCTGGTGACTAACCCTGCTTCAATGAGAAGTGTAGGAAAGCTGCCCTCCAAGACCAAGAAGCTGCACAATACACACCCCATACAGAGCAGCCGACCCTGTGAAGAAATGAAACAGGACCATATACATACTGAACAGGAGAAGCTCCATGTTATAAACTGTTTAGCAGTTCCTTGGACAATTGCACCCGATTGGGCTTTGCAGTCCTATCAGAACCCGTGAATAACTATGGTGGGCATTAAGGTAAATCCGAGGTGAAAAAGTCCAAAAACATCCTCATCCTTATTTACGTTAGAGCATTAAACAAAGGTTAAAATAAGCTACAAGATTGTCATAATATCCACAGCAAGGGTTTAATATACATTTCAAGAAAAATGTAATGGTATAAACTTGTGAGATTTTTATCAACATTATTGATACCAGACTTTTACCCGCACAATAAATTTATATTTTGAATTGTGCTTCACCACTTAAGCACAAACCTCGTCAGAGATACGAGGGCGAGCACGTTGATATCATGGGCTAGAGGAAAAGTGTCCTGGTACTATAAGGTCCTTACCTCGAGACCTAGGAGAGTATATTTTGGTAAATTAGAGAGAGATTTGTTCTGTCTTATGTTTGCAGATAACGGGGCCATCTGAAAAGAGGTTTGTAATGTAGAGTTTGTTTTAAAACTGATTCAAAGAGTGTTAGTGTCTGTAGAGGAATGGGGTAACACATGGGGCTTTACATCTCTGTCTCTAAGACTAAATATATGGTATTTGGTTTTAAAAGAAAGTTACCTAAGATAGGGCTGCATATGTATGGGTCTCTATTGGAGAAGGTAAAGGTTTTTAAGTTTTTGGGTGTTGGGTTTGAAGAGCGATATGACTTGGGCTGTGCATGTAGGTAAAATTGTGTTGAAATGTGAAAAAAGTTCTGAATGTGTTGAGAAGTCTGGTTGGGTGTGAGTGGGGGGCTAACAGGGAGACAATGATGCTAATTTATCAGGCCATGATCATATCTTCTCTTGACTATGGGTGTTTTGTGTATGGCTCTGCATCTAAAACTGTTCTGGCTAGGCTAGATGTTGCAGACGGTTACACAAAAAGCTGGAGAAACTCAGCGGGTGCAGCAGCATCTAAGGAGTGAAGGAGATCAGTCTGAAGAAGGGTCTCGACCCGAAACGTCGCCTATCTCCTTCGCTCCTTAGATGCTGCTGCACCCGCTGAGTTTCTCCAGCTTTTTGTGTAACCCTCGATTCTCCAGCATCTGCAGTTTCTTCGTTAAAACTAGATGTTGCAGACAAAGGCTTTGAGGCTTTGCTGTGGAGCGGAGAACTTCCGGAGATCAAAAATCAAACCTAAGTCATTCCCCAGTCCCTGCCCTGAATGTTGAAATGGGAGAAATGCCCTTATGGTTAAGGCGCATTAAGCTAGGGTTACATTACTGGGCTAAACTTTGTGGGTGCAATGATACCTTCCCAGCAAGGTGTTTGTTGCAAGAGGTTGATGATGGTAACAAATATAACACATTTTCTATCATTATAAATCAGTCGGCTAGGAAGCTGGGTTTGGAACAAGGGGGTATTATAGAGCATACAATATGGCTACCTGTGCCCAATTGGGTTCTTCCTGAACTTCTTCTTCTTCTTATAGGATTCTGGCAGTGTAGACGCTGCTAAACGTATTACTGCCCTCCACAGGTCGAAGTTTGAACTAAATTCTTACATACAGTCCTGTAACATGCAGGAATTGAAGAACAGCCCTGGATATCAGCTGATGTTTCTCACTGTGTCCAAACAAAGATAAAACAGAAAAAGCCTCAACTCCAAGTCCTGTCAGTCTAGCAAACAATGCCTTTCTTTCTACCCTATGCTTTTTACATTCTAGGAAAACAAACTGTCTCCTTACTCCCACATTCACACAAGCCAGAAACATGTTTCCCTACAATGCACAAACAGTAATTTAACCCACAATGTCGCAACCTCAATCTACACAGTCTAACTGAGTCCCTACAGGACAGACATGTACAGAAACATATTTTTCTAACTTCAGCTTGTACAGAAAAGTAGTGTCAACCCCCGACTTCCTTTTCCCATCCTCTCTGCCATTCTTTTGTTAAGCCCTCTTTAATTATTTCTCTCAGTTCCACTCTCCCAATGATACATGGATATATATTTCTCTTCTTAACGTCCTCCTTTGCTATGAGGTCCACCTGCTCATTCCCCCTCACCCCAGCATGCCCGGGAACCCAGCAAAAAAGTGATGTTACACGCAAATCCAATTCTAGAAAACACACTCAAGATTTCATTTAGAATGTCAGGACGAGCGTTAGATTTCCCTACTCTTTAAAGTTTCAAGAGCAGCTGCAGATTCAGGACAGATAATGACTTCTCTAAAACTGCTTCCTCAATCCACCATAGAGCCCATTAAATTGCCATTAATTCAGTCGTGAGAACAGAGCTTTCCATCAGAAAATGCGCGGCCAATCTTCAACCCAAGCTGCTTCACATACACTCCAAACCCAGCTCTCCCACTAACTGGATCTTTAGATCCATCTGTAAAAACAATCAAAGTGCTCTCACTGATTGAATTAAGATATTCCACTATTCTTGGAGTCACCTCGCGCTTATCTTTTTCCTGAAGAAAAGCAAGCTCAATAAACAGTTCAGGAAGAACCTAATGGGGCACAGGTAGCCATATTGTATGCTCTATAATATCCTGTTGTTCCAAACCCAGCTTCCTAGCCGACTGATTTATAATGACAAAAAATGTGTTATATTTGTTACCATCATCAACCTCTTGCAACAAATACCCACAAAGTTTAGCCCAGTAATGTAACCCCAGCTTAATGCGCCTTAACCATATGGGCATTTGTCCCATTTCAACAGTCAGGGCAGGGACTGGGGAAATTTTGAAGGCTCCACAGCAAAGCCTCAAAACCTTTGCCAGCAACACATCTAGCCTAGCCAGAAGAGTTTTAGACACAGACCCATACACAAAACACCCGTAGTCAAGATCTGATCTGATCATGACCTGATAAATTAGCATTATTGTCTCCCTGTTGGCCCCCCACTCACACCCAACCAGACTTCTCATCACATTCAGAACTTTTTCACATTTCAACACAATTTTACCTACATGCACTGCCCAAGTCATACGCTCTTCAAACCCAACACCCAAAAACCTAAAAACCTTTGGGGGTTACACAAAATGCTGGAGAAACTCAGCGGGTGCGGCAGCATCTAAGGAGCGAAGGAGATAGGCGACGTTTCGGGTCGAGACCCTTCTTCAGACCTCGCTCCTTAGATGCTGCCGCACCCGCTGAGTTTCTCCAGCATTTTGTGTAACCCTCGATTCTCCAGCATCTGCAGTTTCTTCGTCAAAACTTAAAAACCTTTACCTTCTCCAATAGAGACCCAAACATATGCAGCCCTATCTTAGGTAACTTTCTTTTAAAACCAAATACCATATTTAGTCTTAGAGACAGAGATTGGTAAAGCCCCATGTGTTCTATCCCATTCCTCTACCTACACTAACACTCTTTGAATCTGTTTTAAAAACAAACTCTACTTACAACCTCTTTTCCAGATGGCCCCGTCATCTGCAAACAAAGACAAAACCAAACCCTCTCTCTAATTTACAAAATATGTTGTTTATCATGATATTAAATATAAAACTGAGACTGATAACACTTTCCCTGTGGGGTTCCATTCTCTATCTCTACAGTCTCTGATCTGACACTACCAACCATTACTTGTAGTGTTCTATTCAATAAAAAATCCTTAATCCAGTTGAAAGCATTCGTCTCCTGACTCCCAAGTCAAAAATTTTAATCATTAATCCCTCCTTCCACAAAGAATCATATGCTTCTCAATATCAAGGAATACACCACTACTATTTCCTTGCTTCTAAATGCCCTTTTAATATCCTGATCCAAAACTGATACAGACTCCATTGTAGATCCATTCCTCAAAAAGCTATTCTGTACATCAACAAATAGTCCTCTGGTTTCCAAAAAAATAAACTAGTCTGTTGGTTACCATCCTCTCCATAATTTTACAGAGCACTGCTGTGAGCGCTATAGGGCGATATGAATTATGGTCAGATGCTCTTTGCCCGGTTTTTTTTTTAAAATAGGGACCACGACTGCATGTTTCCATTCCTTTGGCAAATAACCCTCTGCCCACACAGTATTAAACAAATCTAAGATTTCATCAAGTACAATATCATCCAGATGTTTAAATAATCTCATACGACAACCTATCTCTCCCCGGGGTGGTATTTGCCCTGGACATATTACATCCTTCCAACTCTGTCATGGTAAAAAACAGATTAAAGGTATTATCATTTACTGAACTCCTCTCCAGCTTCCACTGATTAACTGCCATCAGCTCGATTCCTCTTTCTACACCTGTCCACTCCCAAGGCTCTCTGATCTATGCACTGCTTGAAAATTGGTCAACACACATGTCTGCTTTTTCCTTATTGGAAACTGCGCTACCACCTCCCCTCACCCATCTGGCAACACTGGTAACAAACAATCCTTTAATACACTCCTGACATTCTACGCACTAGCTGACCACAAAATGCCTAACTGAGTTTAGGGCCGAAACTACCACAAAACCATCCTCCAACTATTCCTCTTTGCATCCTTTACAACTCGTCCGTGCTACTAACCTTAGCCCGCTTGAAACTCCTGTTGCCCATTTGACCAAAATGATACTTCTTAATTTTCGATAGCTATATTCCTTTCCTTTTACAGCTTCAACACATTCTTTATTCCACCAAGGAACAGACATACGGATCTAGGTTCCTGCGTCACAGGAATATACAACAAGCTGGCTCAGGAATCATGAGACTAATGGGAAGTAATTCAACTAATCTACAGAACCCTCACATTAACCTCTCCAACTAAACTTTGAGCCTTCTCTTGGAATATAGCCCATTTGGCCTGAGATAAGTTATATCTAGGAACTTTCCCTTTCCAATTCGCGCCTCAAATCCCTACCAAACCTACAAAAAATGATAATGTCACTACCCAGTGTATAGCGATACATTACATCTCCATTCACCAATTCTTGCTAAGTTAGATGAAGCAATTAAGAAATCGATGGGGCTGCAGGTGGTTTCTCACAATACTAACCTAGACGGCTTCCATCATTTAACAATACCAGCTCCTACTTAGCTAGAATTCTTTCAACAATAACACCATTTTTATCCGGTGGATCACTAACCCCAAAAGGAATTAGCCAATAATTCCCCAATCCAATATAACAGACACCTTACCTTCTCCCATTACTCATCAACCATCCTGACAATATCAAGGTTGACCAGGGGGTTATAATAATTTATCACAGTAATAGAATTCGGACTGGCTCCAACCTCCACCGCCAAAACCGCAAGATTAGAATTAAATGGTCAACTTTCCTATACTGCAAAACACCAGTCATAACAAAAGTTGCACAACCCCCACCTGATCGATCTGACCTAATCTAAATCGCACAACTACAATCATAACGCTGAAATTACAACATCTAGATAGGGGCTTTAAACCAGTCTCTTGGATCCATATTAATTCTGTTGCCTTCTTTAAATTCATCAACAAATCATCTTTAAACTCGTGACCTTTCCAATCAACACCGGGCGTTCCATTGAAGCATATAAAACCATTATGTTTTAATGAGGATCATTATCATCCCCATTTACTTGACATACTCCATACTACTAGCTCTCGACACCTGTGCCTCTCATGCACAGACTCTCTGTCATGTATTGATGCAATTGTTCCTAACGGTTTATTGAGCTGCTTTTCTTCAGGAACAACGATAAGTCCGAGGTGACAGCCAAGAATAGTGAATATCTTAATTCCAATCAGTGAGAGCACTTTGATTGTTTTTTTTACAGATGGATCTAAAGATCCAGTTAGTGTAGAGCTGGGTTTGGAGTGTTGTGGACAGCTAGTTGAAGATTGGCCGACGCATTTCTGATGGAAGCTCTGTTCTCACGACTAAATTAACGGCAATTCAAGGGGCTTCTAATGGTGCATTGAGGAAGCCAGGTTTAGAGAAGTCATGATCTGGTCTGATGTAATAGGGGACTCTATAGTTAGGGGGTCGGATAGGCGATTCCTGTAGACGCAGTCGGGAGACCAGGATGGTAGTTTGCCTCCCTGGTGCAGGTCTCGCATGTGTCCAGACGTGACAAAAGATTCGATAAGGGAGGGAGAGGAGCCTGATGTTTGGTACACATAGGTACCAATGACATAGGCAGAAAAAGTGATGAGGGTCCTGAAGGGAAATTTAGGGAGTTGGGGGGAAAGTTAAGGAGAAGGACCAAAAGGGTATCGATTTCTGGATTACTGCCCTTGTGGCCCGAGTGACAGTGGGAGTTAGAATAAATGAGGTGGAGGATAAATGCGTGGCGAGGGACTGTGCATGGGCAGGGATTCAATTTCTTGACACTGGGACCTCTTTTGGGGAAGGCATGATCGGGAACAAAGACGGGTTGACACTGAGCCCGAAGGAGACCAATATCCTGGCAGGGAGATTTGCAAAAGGCTACTGGGGAACTTTAAACTAGAAAGCTGGGGGGAGGAACTCGGTAGAGGGGCTAGGGGTCAGGGTGGGGCAAAGAGGCAAGAGAAGGGAAGCACTCGGATCAAATGTAGCGAGAAAATGAAAAAGGATAATAGACCGAGAAATAAGGGATGGTGTTCTAAATGTGTATAATTCTAAGTCTAGGAGCATTGTAAGTAAGGTGGACGAACTTGGAGCCTGGATGACACATGACAATATGAGTTTGGCAATCAGTGAACATGGTTGCAGATGGCTTGTTGAGTGGAAACTAAATATTCCAGGATTTCGTTGCTTCAGGGTGTGATAGAATTGGAGGACCAGAGGGGGAGTGTTGCATTGCTTGTCAAGAACGAAGAATATTACACAGAGCTTTTGCAGGATAGATTAGAGGCTCGTCCTAGGGAGGCTATTTGGTGGAACTGAGAAGTGGGAACGTGTAGCACCACTTTTAGGGTGTATTATAGACCGCCAAATGGGGAGCGTGAATTGGAAGAGCAAATCGTAAGGAGAAAGCAGATATTAGTGGTAAGCACAAGTAGTGATGTGGTAGATTTCAATTTTTCCAAAACTAGACTGGGAAACACATCTGTAAATGGGCGGGATGGTTTTTGGAGTTTGTAAAATGTGTGCAGGAGATTTTTGCAGTCAGTACTAGAGTATCGACCAGAGAAGGGCAGTGCTGGACCTCATGTTAGAAAGGCAGGCAGGTGACGAGGTATGCGTTGGGGAGCACTTCGGACCAGTGATCACAATACCACTAGTTTCAATATAATTATGGAGAGAGTCCGAACTGGACGAGGGTAGAGATTTTTGGAGTGGAAGAAAGGCTAACTTTGGGAGGAAATTCGTAAGGATTTTACATCGAGTCACGTGAGGTGACTACGTGACTAGAAGCCGTACAGCCGTTGTGCGTCATGACGTCAGACGCTGGTGCAGTCGGCGGTTGGAGCACAGCGCTCCTCCGAGCGGTAAGTTTAAAACAGTTTTACCGAAAAGCTGGAGAATTCACGGGGCGCAGCATCTAAGGAGCGAAGTAGATGGGCGACGTTGCGGGTCGAGACCCTTCTTCAGACTTCACCCTCCATTCTCCAGCATCTGCAGTTTCGTTAACAGTTTAAAAAACGGATGTAAGGTTTGTTGAAATACATTAACTACCACAGGGTCATTTCGCGACGGTTGGGAGTAGATATGTTGCAGAAAGTGAAGAAGGTGTCGGCGAGGCGCTCCGGGGGTAGAAGGAGAGTGACCAGGAGAGTGTTGAGGATGGAGGCCCTCTGGGACACTGGTTCCGTGCTGGCCTACACAGCCAGTGTTGCGACCCACTGCCGGGGGCAGTGAGGCTTGTCCGTAGGGCGGAAGGCCACTGGCAAGTCTCTGTGGCCCGTAGATAGTCGGGCCGGAGTTAATATCTCCATAGGGAATCCGTTTTCTCCGGCTCTCCATGTCGAGACTATTACAAAATAATGCGCGACAGGGACCTAGCTCCGTGAGGAGGAGTGGTGCCCCAGGGGGGGGGGTGGGGGGGGGGGGGAAGGCCAGGCTTGATGGAGGAGCTTGTGCTGCAGCACCTAATTCAGGGCTGCAGAACTATCCGGCCTGTGAGGAGGATGTTCTATCAGGGCCGTTTGCTGACACCGGTTTTTTTTCTTATGCTGGAGAGCATAGGGTTCGGTTGGAGGTAATTCCGAACATTGCTGGGAAGTTTGCTGAGTGTAGAGAGGCAGGAAAGCGATTGATGTAGAATTGGCCGAAGCCATTCCGTATATGCCTCCCACCCGTTTACAGAGCTAGCTTCTGGATAAGTCCAAAAAAATTATAAAGCTCCTGTTATTGGTGATCTCCTGAAGGTACCGGGTTATCACCAAATTGCAAGATGGTTTTGCCTGCTAGGGCCCAGAATGAAGTTTTTAAATAGTCTTAAACTGTTGTTAGCAGTATTACTGCTGTGGTGAAAATTATTGGAACACAATGATATGGTGGAAGCCCACCAGATGACTGGGACTCCCTTGTAATGCAGTGAGGAAAGGTAATAATTCGGGAGGGCCTATTAGCAGTGCAAAACCCGAATTTGGGCGAGTTGTGCAAAACCGACCAGGACCACCACGAAATCTGTTGTTTGGTGTAACCGTCAACAAAGCAAAGACTGTTATGAGGTTGTTATAACCATGGCCCCATAAGCCAGCTGAAGACAAGGCAAAAAAGGTCTCTACAAGAAGTCGAGGACAACAGGCCCAAGAAAGATGCTGGTAAGGAATATAACATTGACAGAAAGACGATGAATTAACTGATGTTCCTGTTCAAATTGGGGAAGGTTAAAATTGTTCTCAAACACTGGCAGCATTGACATCAATTTGTTCATACTTAGTGAATTGAAGGGTGAAAAATTGATTGTACTATACAGTCTACCTAATCAACATTTTCCTAGTCGTAAACTTATTTTCAGATGAGGAAAATGTGCTTATTCAAGCAGAGATTCAGTCGTTACTTAAGAAGGGGTATTTGAGCCTTCTGTCTATCAAGTCAACAATTTCTGCAAGTATATTTCCAGATCTAAAAAGACTGGGGGATGTAGAATTATCTGGATTATAGAATTTGAACAAACAGTGTGTTTGTATAAGGCATATCAAATGGAGAACTTTACCACGGGCAAACATCTAGGGTCCAAAGGGTATTATATGGCAACCATTGATTAAAGAATGCGTAGTACGCATGTCTATTCATGGTAGGATAGAAAGATATTTGAAATTATTTGATACTGAAGCGTGGCAATTCAGGACAATTGCCGAAGGATTAACCTTCTGCTCCTAGTTATGTACTAAATTGTAAAACCTGTTTAAGCATTGCTTTAAGCTCAGGGGCATGTGGTAATGCCTCTTTATGATGATTTCTGATTGTGGGCAAGACTCATGCAGAACGCAATCATCAGTTTCAGTTGTTAAAATCACTTTTGAACAATGGATTTGTTATTCCCCAGGTAAATCTAAATTAATCACCAGTCCCAAATGATTGATATCTGGGATTTACCATTAATTCCAATCACATGGATGGGTAACTTTGCCCAGGGATAAATTGGAATCAGTTAATTGAGGACTGTGTTAATCTCGCTGGAGAACAAACGCCTTTGATTAGACAAGAGCCAGTTTTATTGGGACTTTTGCCAGCCTTTCCAGCTGTGGCATAATGGTCCTCTCATTATGCAACAATTACAACCATCAAAGGAACCAGGCACTGAAATACAAAGGGGCCTATTTTTTGATAGCCTATGCAGTTGTTCAGCTGGGCGATTGCTACATACAATGGTGGGATTAGGACAATGTTTTCATAAAATTTTAAGGAAGGGTTCGTGAATCCACCGTCACTGATATTACAGACTGATGTGAGTGCACATGGTTGGGTGCAACAGATATGTCTTCTAGTTGTGAGGCAGATGGAATGTGGATGAGACACGCTTACCGCAATTAAGAGGATGGAGATTTTAGAGTTGTTGCACCTGGGTATGGTCTCAACATATTGTTCTAACAAGGAGATCATGCATGTCAGCTCAGATTCACAACACCACAGCAGGGGCATATGTAAACCACTTGGGTGGAGTTAATCACAGTCGTGTATAACGGGCGAACCAGATTTGGATCTGGTGTATTGACCAAATCTCTGGCTTTCAGCACTTTATTTGCCAGGAAGAGGACCACGTCAGTTTATGACAAAATTGAATGATTTAAATCAGGATGTGTTTAACCAAATGATGATCATATGCATTGCCAATATTGACTTGTTAGCATCTCGAGTAAATCATCAGTTACCTAGATATGTTTCATGGTAACCAGATACTGGGCAGTAGTATGGATCATTTTCGCTGCATTGGGGGAGAATGTCATTGTGTATGTATTTCCTCATTCTGTCTCATCCAGCAGATGTTTTGCAAAAGATCCAAGAGTACACCGCTTCAGGGGTATTGGTATGCCATATGGCTAAACGACAATGGTTTCCCGGTGTATTACAAATGGCTTAGGGAGCTGACCTGCTTATGCCCACGAATAAAAAATCTACTGGTAAATCCATCACTGGGGATCAACATCCTTTATATGATCGTATTGATCTTTTAATTTGCAAGGTTAAGGAGGCCATACCTGGGAGATGACTGTCTCATCGGACGGTGTGTTCTCCACGGCGCCCTGCAGGGATAGTACACCAGCAGAATATATCACCTATTATAAGGAAGTC
>CM069143.1:64679506-64777228 GCA_035221665.1 Okamejei kenojei | reverse complement strand
GGTCGTGGTTCACCATATGAAGTAAACTCGGAATTTTTTTGATGAATAGTTAGTTGTACTCTAAGTTGTAAATACATATAATTAAAAATACGTCTTACATACATTCAGAATATTATCTAACCTATTTACATTTAAGACAGTTCTATTTCTATGCATTTTTTTTAATAAGTAAAATCTATAGAGAAAATAATATAGAATAAAAAATCGAAATAAGACGTGGAATGAGTTACCATTGTTGAGATATCATCCAGGATTTGGTTATACTATTTTCTTCATCTATTCCATTATTTCAGGGTTCAGCAGCTCTCCAACGAGGACTTTTTGACCCTTTAGATATTCAATGTATGGAGACCATATTCTCTGAAAAGATCCAACCTGTCCCCTTGACGACCTCAACTCTTCCAGATGGAGTTCTCCGACATTCCTTATACCACATTTGATTGTGGGGATGTAGGACCAATTCCAGAATTTTAAGCATAATTTTTTACCAAGTAATTAAACTATAATCAATAAAAATTCGTGATTCCTTGTTATTATTGATCGGTTTTCCAGTATTCCCGTATATTAAACTTTGGAGATCAGGACGTCAGATCATATTAACAACATCGAAATTATCCTAAATATTTCTATCCAATATTTTGTAATATTTTATTACACAATTTGAAATGATGTGTCAATATATGTCTCTCTAAATGCTGACATTTCACATATCGCGGCAGATACATTTCGAAAAAAATGTATATGTAGTTTTGGATTTTGAAATCTATCTATTAATATTTAAATTGTAATAATATTCGAATGTCTAGCATTTAACGAAACCGTGGTGTATGTGTTTGTAAAACTTTCATCCCATACTTCTGGTCAATAATTTTGACCTAATTTGTTTCCCATATTTCTATATATTTCGTTAATGGACATCATTTTCCAATAAGATATTATAAATGTAAGATATCAATTTTTCTGTGTTCGGATGTTTATTTAAGACCATTCACTACAATTTCTGTCTTTCTATTTCTAATTTCCTGTGGTGTTTAGCTTTTTTACCAAAGTCTCTAATTTGTAATTATCTAAAATAACCTTTTGAATGTAATCCATTAAAATTGGATTGTAAATTCTTGAAATGACAGGAAAGACTTTTCCCTGTTAGAGATCTCCACTCCCCTCTATTAATCCCCTTATTTTTCCAATTTTAAAAAGCCTTATAACCATCATTGAAGGTTTTCTAAATGTTACATTATTTACCTAGTGGTATAGATTACAATATATAATGTTTTCTTTATTTTGTTTTCCATATACGTCTATTTCCCACTATCTATTATAGGGTTTTTCATTTCACTATAGATTTCTTCTTACCTAAATTAATATTAGGCAAATATTAAAACGAACTAATTTTCAAAAGGAGAACAATTTTCTTTTTTCCATTTTTAACCAACATGTTTTTATCTGTCTCAGACTAACCAAAAAATTCATATTTTTTAATATTTACTGCCCAGTAATAAAACATAAAGTTTGGTGATTGCTAAAAAACCTCCATTATTTGATTTCACACATCACAATTTTTTTTTAATTTTATTCTGTGGCTCTTATAATCCCAATAAAAGTTGGTAACTAAAGAGTCCACCTCCTCCAGACATTGTTTAAGAGATATTACTCGCGCAATTAATATTGGAAAAGATATAGTAATTGTGGACAGAAATCATTTTTATTACATTAATTTTACCTAGCGATTGCAGATGGTTATAGTTTTTCCGCCCATAAAAATGTTCTTATTTAATTTATTTAATAATCAGATAGATTCATGGATTTCTTTTACTGAAATTTCAGCATTTAATGATTCCTCTATATTTTGTGAACAACCCATTCGGATTACATTTATCTTTTAAATGCTTCTATTACCTATCCAGTTCTCTGTTTGTTTTAAGGCAGAGTATACGTTTTTAAAATAATGCAAAAAATCTCCTCTCATTAATATCTTTAGGTAGGTTCTTAAATTTTTTCGGCCATTATGTGATTTAATCCCTATGGATTAATTTTCTCAGTCCTCCATTCTTTCCTTAATTGAGCGAGCCAATAATTTTTGAGTGATTATCACCAATTCAAACTAACGATTGTTAAGTGGATTAGATAAAGTTTTTAACAACTTATGATCTGAATATACATATATTTAATTTATATCAGTGCTGGCATAAATTAATTGCTGTATGGGTTTATGGATGTGTTCACTAGCTGTAAAAATAAAAAAAAAAAAAAAAAAAACAAAAAAAAATAAACAATTCTGCTGTACCTAGTGTTTAATCACCTTTTCCAGTTCCTGATGATCCCTCCGATTCTTTTTATTAAACAAAAGAATTGAGAGGAAATCATAATCCACGTGCATATGCTTTAACGTTTCCCATAAAAAGGGAGAAGATATTCCCCGGTTCTTATCATTTATTTTCAAAGAAAATCTTGATCTCAGTAATACGTATTCCTGAGTTATTTTTGTTTTTAAAATTTGTGATTAAATCTCATCTCCATTGCCCCCGATTTTTTTTTTTCCATTTTAAACCATATATTTTAATCTTAAATGTTTACAAGTGCGTTGATCTGAGATTATAATAATATGGTTTTTGAATCTATAGTATTGAGATAAGTTTGTTTTGGCATCTCTACTCCAAAAAGAGTAATCTACTTCTTAGAGTACGTTTTATGTACCAGTGAATGAAAAAGTTGAGGTATTCTTGTCCAGTTGGACTTTACCACTCTCCAAACATCTTTGCGATAGCGTTAGTAGTTTCCATATATGCATTTAATAAGTCACTGGAATGGGATTTAATTTTCCTTTGTCTCGTAGATCTTCTAAGTAAGATCTAATGTACAATTTAAATCTCCTCCAATTATTAAGTTATGTAGTGGTTATTTCCGGGATGACTGGTTAAATATTTTCTTGACAAAAACCGAATAGGACTAATCAAAAATTTTGGTCCATATACAGTAACAAAATTCATTTTTTGTGCCATTAATTTCTCCTATTACAATAATGTATCTCGCCATCATTATCAGTTATCAGTTGATGTATGTTTGAATAAAATCCTTTTACGAAATAATAAATGCTACAACCTCTTGATTTGTGGTGTAAAAAGAAGAATGATACCGTTTCTCTATCCATTTAGCTTTCTAGCCTATGCTCAGTGCAAATTTTTTTTAAAAATGGGGTTTTCTTGAAATGAAAATTACATCAGCTTTAAATTGCTTTTAAATGTTGCTAATCCTTTACCTCTCTGGAATTGGTTCATTAATACTTAGTAAAGGTATTAAACATTGGTTCATATGGCAAGACGATAAACAAAAGAAAACTGGAGGAATCACATTTTATAGTTGGAATATAAGGGGCGCTAATGACCAATTAAAAGGGTAAGATCTTTGCCCAATTACAAAGCCTTAATCAGTAGATATTATTTTCTTACAAGAGACGCATCTGAAATATCCAAACACTGATAAGACGTTGAAGGCAAGTTGGAATTGGCAAACATACTACTCTTCATTACTTCTAAAAATCTGAGGCAACGGCTATTATCATTCTAAAAGGTATTACCATTTAAATTAAAGAATACGATAGCAGATAAAGGAGGCGGCATGTCCACCGTCTCAATTGTCACGGGAGAAATTTATCTACCAACCACGTACTTTGATAAATATTTATGTTCCACAAATTTTGACAACCCCCAAATTCTTTAGGTAAAATTTTGGAATAATTTCAGAACTTAATCATCAAAATGTGATAATAGGGAGATTTGAATTGTTATTAGATCCATTATTCTATAGATAAATCAGCAAAACAAAAAAGGACTAACATACAAAACTAAAACGGTGAACTCCTAAAATACATCATGAAAAATACTACATATAACAGATGTATGGAGATCGCTAACACCATAGGTAGGAATATTCATTTAATTCAACATACATAAAACATTTCACGTATTGATTATTTCTTATGGACACAAAACTAATTCCATATAACATATAATTCTAATATCATAATGTATTATTTCTGATCATTCCCGTTAACTTTTTCATTAAAATTAGAAAGAAATGCCTGATAAAAATTCATATTTGTCGAGGTTTAAAAACCCCCAAATTTTTTAAAAACCACAAGGTATGCACTATATTTAAAAGAACAGATGAGAATTCTTCTTTGCGACAAATGAATACGCCCAGAAATATTTCAACACCTCCTAATATATGGAAACTATTTAAGACATTTATTAAGGAAAACTATAATCTCATATCAAGCTTTTCCAAAATAAAAATAATAATACTGAACAATTGCAGTTAAGAAGAAATTAGACAATTAGATTTAGAAAACACGCCAAAGGAACCAACAATAGATAAACATAGATAAGATAATAATACTAAAAATATAAATTAAATAAAATTTTATCGGCAAGAACTAATAAGATTAATTTCAAATTACAACAACACACAAAATAAATTTTGAATTTGTGCATAAACCTCACTCATAAACTCCCTAGCAGCGCCAACTCGAAAAAACGGGTAACAGAAAATACAATTACTAAACATTAAATCAGACAAAGAGGAATTACTACTCTACCTAAAGATATTAATAAAGGTTTGCTCAATTTTTATCAAAACTTATATACATTCAAAACCTCTGCAAACTCTAATATTCAATTAACAAATTACTAGATAACTGTAATCATTCCAAATTAAATATGGTGGAACATAGAGGGATTAGAGCTCAGATTACATTACAGAAACAGAAGAAACAATTTTCTCCTACTTCGTTTGAAGAATGGCAAAATGACCAGACCAGAAGGCTTTAGTAATGAATTCCTATAAAAGATTCCTAACAGATAATTTCTCTTCTCCACGGTTGCAAGATTTATCTATATATACGCGTTTAAAAGAAAATAAACTACCAGAAACACTAACTGAGTCAACTATTACACATACCAAAAAAGGATAAGAGATCTATGAAAGACCCAGGCTCATATAGAGCTATTGCACTCCTAAATACAAGACCAAAAAAATATTAACAAAGACCTTGCGAGAAAGATTGAGTAAATATTTTAGTAAACTAATAAATCTGGACCAAATAGGGTTTAACATACCAAATAGATACTCCATTTAACAATTTGAGACGGCTGTCCTAATAAAATAGTACTACACATAATACTGAAGAAGAACTAGCTATTTCACTGGTGTCAGAAAAGCCTTTTGATCAAGTAGTATGGCAATATTTATTTATCAAAGTATTGGAAAAATTTATAACATGGGAGATAATTTTATTTCATGGGTAAATTATTATATGATAAGCCAACGCTAGAATACTGACTAATAATATATATCCCCGAGAGAATTCCAATTAGCAAGGGGCAATAGCAGGGGTGCACGGTATCCGCCCCTGCTATTTGCACAGTGATTGAGCCCTTAGCTGAAATTATAAGAAGCCATCCAAATATTCATGGGTATAGTACCAAACACTCAAATAATAAAAATTCATTATATCAGATGACATATTATTATATATTACAAATTTTGCAAATTATCATAGCAAAATATACAAAAATTTATAAGGAATTTGGTTATTTTTTCAGGATATATAAGAATAAATTGGAACAAAAGCCTAAATTATGACGATAACAACTCTCAAGAGTTGACACACTCTGTTGCGAAATTCCCATTTAGAATTACAACAGAAAAAATTTTCTAAGTCATATTTGTGCATCCGAATAAACACCCAAATTACTCAGGAAACTATAATTCATTTACTCCAAACGCAAACTTTATGCCTTTATTAATTAAAATTAAATGGGTTGATAAATGTTGGAAGACACTGCCTATGTTCTTTAATAGGCACAACGCGATAAAAATGATCTTCTTATCACAAATATTGTAACCTATTTCAATCAATAACCAATATAGCTTACCTAAAACATTCTTAAAGAATTAGATTCTGATATTATAAATATCATAATCGGGATTATAAATCACACAGAATTAAAAAAAAAACACTTGTGTAAATCTAAAGAACCAGAGGACTGAACACCTCCCTAACTTATTGTATTATATTGGCAGTGAATATTGAAAATATAATTCCTTATGGTTGGACCAGTTCTGCCCAACAGGTATAAGCTGCGCTGCAAACTGCAGATGCTGGAGAATCGAGGGTTTACACAAAATGCTGAGAAACTCAAGCGGGTGCAGCAGCATCTAAGGACGAAGGAGATATGCAATGACGTTCGGGTCCGAGACCCTATCTTCAGTCTATAAGACGGTACCTCGACCCGAAACGTCGCCTATCTCCTTCGTCCTTAGATGCTGGCTAGCAACCCGCTGAGTTTCTCCAGCATTTTGTGTAACCCCCCCCTGCCCAACAGTAGATTGATAAGAATAGAAAAGAGGATGTTTCCCCTTAGACATATAGGAGCGAATCCTTCTTTCCCCGATAAAACTGAACGATATAATATACAAGAAGAATCCAATTATTCATAGTAATAATATGTATCTTGGAAACAAAAAAATTAATTTTAAAAATTAAGAAAATACTCGCTTCGTTCTCCAATACATACTTAATCCCTCATTCAAACCATCCAATATTGATAAAACGTTCATCCAATGGGCACAAAGAATAGGAATTAAAACGATGGGAGAATGTATGAAATGGGAACATTTTTATCATTCCAACAACAACTTAAATAAATTTGAAAAACTAACAATATTTCAAATACCTTTCAAATTCAAGATTATTTGAAAAGTATATACATGATATCAAACTTAAAACCCCAATTTATGGAGGAAAGGAGATGAAATAGAAAGGCAGAATCAACAATTTAATATCTTAATTAATAATTATGTCTAAATATAAAACTACCAACGGCAGTCAATTAGAAGAGACTGGGAACAAGAGTTATTGATAAAAATTCGAACGATATATGTGATAATAAAATTATTGATATGTAAACAAAAATGTTCAATGAATGTAAGACATAACCTAATTCAATTAAAAATTTTAATCATAGATTTAGATCTTATTCTAAAAACCACACACTGAATCAAAATATTTTCAAATGCGTTTCCACCCATCTGCGACAATGTCCTAACTCAAAATGCCACTATATCACATTCCTTTGTCTCATGTACAAACTATTGTATACATTTTTGAATGAATCTTTGGAATATTTACAAACTATTAACATCAAAATTGAACCTCCAATACAGGATCTGATATCTTTGGATCAATGGAAGAGGGAAAGTAAACTAACTATATTCCAAGAATCCCTTTTCTTAATTAATGCTCTAATAACAGCAAAAAAACTTAATACTTACAATTTGGAAAAACGCCCTTAACCAACATTCAAAATGTGATCTCAATCAGGGTCTGAAATGCAACAATCTTGAAGAAATGAGATCTACCTACTAGGCAAAGTAGACCAATTCTTAAAGAATTTGGTCTCCTTTTAATCAACTTTTTACAAGCAATAAAGTGCACACATACAACATAACCTTTAAAATTAAATGGTTTAGAACTGGGTGACTCCTGATGGGCAAAACATACGAGATAGTAGATCTCTCCTAATCTCTCTTTTCTTTACTTTTTTCCTTTTCTTTCAATCTTTTAACTTCTCATCGCTGTTCCTTTATTTCTTTTGCTTTCCTGTTTCTACTCATTTGTCTATCTAATTCCAACACTCTTTATTTATTTTTTCTCTCACTGTTTCATTATTATTGAACCAAAAAGTATGAAGTTGTACAAGAAATAAAATATGTATTTATGTATTAGGAGCCTTAAGTACCTGACATTTGTGACTTACAGCAACAAAAATAAACAAAAAAAAGAGAAATAAAGAGTTAATATAAATATATAATTTAAAAAAAACCTCTGTACCTGATATTAAAGACATCTTTGTACCTGATATGAAAGAACATCTTTGTAGGAAGGGAGACAAGTGAGAGTGACCAGAAGAGACTTGTCCTTGATTATACTGGCAGCCTTTGCTGAGGCACATGAGTATAGATGGAGTCAAAGGAGTCATGGTTTTGCACAATGGTCCGAGCTCCATTTTACAACTCTCTGCATTTTCTTCTGAGTCTTGGTTAGAGGTTCATGGTCGGTTTAAACCACATTTCACCCAAACCTGGTGACTGACCCTGCTCAATGAGAAGTATGTAGGAAAGCGCCCTCCAAGACAATAAGCTGCACAATACACTACCCCATACAAGCAGCCGACCCTGTGAAGAAATGAAACAGGACCAAATACATACTGAACAGGATAAGCTCCATGTTTAAACTGTATAGAGCATTCCGTTGGACAATTGCACCCGATTTCGGGCTTTGCAGTCCTATCAGAACCCCTCTGAAAATAACTATAGGAGAAGGAGCATATAAGTGCATAAAATCTCCGGACAGGTGACAAAAAAGTCCTAAAACATCCTCATCCTTATTTAGTTAGAGGCATTAACAAAGGTTTAAAATAAGCTACAAAGATGTCTTTAATATCCACAGCAAGGTGTTTAATATACATTTCAAGAAAAATGTATGGTATAAACTTGTGAGATTTTTATCAACATTATTGAAACCAGACTTTTACCCCGCACAATAAATTTATATTTGAATTGTGGCGTCAGCCACTTATGCTCAAACCCTCGTCAGGAGATACGAGGGCGAGCACGTGACATCATGGGCTAGAGGGAGTGTCCTGGTACTTAAGGTCTCTTACCTCGAGACCTAGGAGAGTATATTTTGTAAATTAGAGAGAGGATTTGGTCTGTCTTTGTTTGCAGATAACGGGGCCATCTGGAAAAGAGGTTGTAATGTAGAGTTTGTTTTAAAACAGATTCAAAGAGTGTTAGTGTCTGTAGAGGAATGGGGGAACACATGGGGCTTTACAACGTCTGTCTCTAAGACTAATTAATATGGTATTTGGTTTAAAAGCGAAAGTTACCATAACAAGATATGGCAGCATATGTATAGGGTCCTCTATTGGAGAAGCGTAAAGTTTTTTAAGTATTTTGGCGTGTTGGGTTTGCGAAGAGCGTACGAAATGGGCAGTGCATGTAAGGTAAAATTGTGTTGAAATGTGAAAAAAGTTCTGAATGTGTTAGAGAAAGTCTGGTTGGGAGTGAGTGGGGGCAACCAAGGGAGACAATGATGCTAATTTATCACCATGATCATACTCATCTTGACAATTGTTTTTGTGTATGCCTCCTAGCATCTAAAACTAGTTCTGGCTAGGCTAGATGTTGCAGACGGATTACACAAAAAGCTGAGACACTCAGCGGGTGCCGCAGCATCTAAGGAGTGAAAGGAGATCAGTCTGAAGAAGGTCTCGACCACGAAACGTCGCCTATCTCATTCGCTCCTTAGATGCTGCTGCACCCATCTGAGTTTCTTCCACTTTTTGTGTAACCCTCGATTCTCCAACATCTGCAGTTCATTCTTCGTTAAAACTAGATGTTGCAGTACAAAGGCTTTGAGACTTTGCTGTTGAGGCCGTTGAGAAACTTCCCCAGTCCCTGCCCTGATGTTGAAATGGGAGAAATGCCCTTATGGTTTTAAGGCACATTAAGCTAGGGTTTACATTACTGAGGCTAAACTTTGTGGGTGCAATGATACCTTCCAGCAAGGTGTTTGTTGCAAGAGTTTGATGATGTAACAAATTATAACACATTTTCTAATCACTTAATAAATCTCAAGCATCGGCTAGGGAAGCTGGGTTTGGAACAAGGGGTATTATAGAGCAATACAATATGGCTATCCTGTGCCCTATTGGGTTCTTCCTGAACTTCGTCTTCATCTTATAATAGGATTCTGGGCAGTGTAGACGCTGCTAAAACGCGTATTACTGCCCTCCACAGTTCCAAGTACATGAACTAAATTGGTTACATACAGTCCTGTACCATGGCAGAATTGAAGGAACAAGCCCTGGAATATCAGCTGATGTTTCCTCACTGTGTCCAAACAAAAAAAGATAAAACAGAAAAGCCTCAACTCCAAGTGCTGTCAGTCCTAGCAAACAATGCCTTTCTCATTTCTAACCCTATGCTTTTTACCATTCGAGGAAAACCAAACTGTCTCCTTACTCCCACATTCACACAAGCCACGCAAAAACAGAGGCGTGTTTTCCCTACAATGCACAAACAGAATTTAACCCACGAATGTCGCAACCCTCAATCTACACACAGTCTAACTGAGTCCTACTGACAGACATGTACAGAAACATATTTTTTTCTAACTTCCAGCTTGTACAGAAATAGTAGTGTCAAAACACCCCGACTTCCTTTTCCCATCACCTCACTGCATTCTTTTGTTAAGCCCTCTTTAATTATTCTCTCAGTTCCACTCTCCCCCCCAATGATCTACATGGATATATATTTCTCTTCTTAAACTCTCCTTTGCTATGAGGTCCCCCTGCTCCATTTCCCCCTCACCCCACATGCCCGGAACCCAGCAAAAAGTGATGTTACACGCAAATCCAATTCTAGAAACACACTCAAGATTTACATTTAGAATTCAGGACGAGCGTTAGATTTCTCCCTATCTCTTAAAGTTTCAAGAGCAGCTGCAGATTCAGGACGATAATGACTTCTCTAAAACTGGCATCCTCAATCCCACCATAGTAGCCCAATCAAATTGCCAATTAATTCATGTCGTGAGAACAGAGCATCCATCAGAAATGCGCGGCCAATCTTCAACCCAAGCGCTTCACATACACATCCAAACCCAGCTCTCCCACTAACTGGAAAATTTTTTCCTTTTTTTTATTAGATCCATCTGTAAAAACAATCAAAGTGCTCTCACTGATTGAATTAAGATAATTCCACTATTCTTGGAGTCACCTCACGCTTATCCTTTTTCCTAGAAGAAAAGCAAGCACAATAACATCAAGGAAGATCCTAATGGGGCACAGGTAGCCATATTGTATGCTCTATAATATCCTGTTGTTTCCAAACCCAGCTTCTAGTCCGACTGATTTATAATGACAAAAAAATGTGTTATATTTGTTACCATCATCAACCTCTTGCAACAAATACCCACAAAGTTTAGCCCAGTAATGTAACCCCAGCTTAATGCGCCTTAACCATATGGGCATTTGTCCCATTTCAACAGTCAGGGCAGACTGGGGAAAAATTTTGAAGGCTCCACAGCAAAGCCTCAAAACCTTTGCCAGCAACACATCTAGCCTAGCCAGAAGAGTTTTAGACACAGACCCATACACAAAACACCCGTAGTCAAGATCTGATCTGATCATGACCTGATAAATTAGCATTATTGTCTCCCTGTTGGCCCCCCACTCACACCCAACCAGACTTCTCATCACATTCAGAACTTTTTCTTCACATTCAACAACAATTTTACCTACATGCACTGCCCAATCATACGCTCTTCAAACCCAACACCCAAAAACCTAAAAACCTTTGGGGGGTTACACAAAATGCTGGAGAAACTCATAGCGGGTGCGGCAGCATCTAAGGATCGAAGGAGATAGGCGACGTTTCGGTCGAGACCCTTCTGCAGACCTCGCTCCTTAGATGCTGCCGCACCCGCTGAGTTTCTCCAGCATTTTGTGTAACCCTCGATTCTCCAGCATCTGCAGTTTCTTCGTCAAAACTTAAAAACCTTTACCTTCTCCAATAGAGACCCAAACATATGCAGCCCTATCTTAGGTAAAAATAACTTTCTTTTAAAACCAAATACCATATATTTAGTCTTAGAGACAGAGATTGTAAAGCCCCATGTGTTCTCCCATTCCTCTACATACATACGAACTCTTTGAATCTGTTTTAAAACAAACTCTACATTACAACCCTCTTTTCCAGATGGCCCGTCATCTGCAAACAAAGACAAACCAAAAACCCTCTCTAATTTTACAAATATGTTGTTTATCATGATATTAAATAAAACTGGACTGATAACACTTCCCTGTGGTGTTCCATTTCTCTATCTCTACAGTCTCTGATCTGACACTACCAACCATTACTTGTATTGTTCTATTCAATAAAAAATCCTTAATCCAGTTTGAACATTCGTCTCCTGACTCCCAAGTCAAAAAATTTTAATCATTAATCCCTCCTTCCACAAAGAATTCATATGCCTTTCAATATCAAGGAATACAACTCACTACTATTTCCTTGCTTCTAAAATGCCCTTTAATATCCTGATCCAAAACTGATACAGACCTCCATTGTAGATCCATTCCTAAAGCTATTCTGTACATCAACAAATAGTCCTCTGGTTCCAAAAAAATAAACTAGTCTGTTGGTTACCATCCTCTCCATAATTTTACAGAGCACTGCTGTGAGCGCTATAGGGCGATATGAATTAGGGTCAGATGCCTCTTTGCCCGGTTTTAAAATAGGGACCACGACTGCATGTTTCCATTCCTTTGGCAAATAACCCTCTGCCCACACAGTATTAAACAAATCTAAGATTTCATCAAGTACAATATCATCCAGATGTTTAAATAACTCATACGACAACCTATCTCTCCCCGGGGTGGTATTTGCCCTGGACATAATTACATCCTTCAACTCTTTCATGGTAAAAAACAGATTAAAGGTATTATCATTTACTGAACTCCTCTCCAGCTTCCACTGATTAACTGCCATCAGCTCGATTCTCTTTCTACACCTGTCCACTCCCATGCTCTCTGATCTATGCACTGCTTGAAAATTGTCAACACACATGGCTGCTTTTTCCTTATTGGAAACTGCTACCCCCTCTCAGTCCCGTCTGCAACACTGGTAACAAACTCCTTTTATATACTCCTGACATCTACGCACAGCTGACCACAAATGCCTTATGGAGTTTCAGGGCCTAACGTACCACAAAACCTCCTCCAACTATTCCTCTTTGCATCCTTTACAACTCGTCTTGCTACTATCTTAGCCGCTTGAACTCCATTGCATTGACAAAATTGGATACTTCTTAATTTTCGATAGGCTATATTCCTGTTTCCTTACAGCTTCAACACATTCTTTATTCCACCAAGGAACAGACATACGGGATCTAGGTTCCTGCTTCACAGGAATAGTACAACAAGCTGCCTCATGAATCATGAGACTAATGGAAGTATTCCAACTATCTTACAGAACCCTCACTATTAACCTCTCCAACTAAACTTTGAGCCTTCTCTTGGAACACTATATCCCATTTGGCTGAGAAAAAGTTATATCTAGGAACTTTCTTTTCACTTCTCTCCTCAAATCCCTACCAAACCTACATAAAAAAATGGGATAATGATCACTACCTGTGTATATCTATCCATTACATCCATTCACCAATTCTTGCTAAGTTAGATGAAGCAATTATAAATCTATGTGGCTGCAGGTGTTTTCTCACAATATTATACCTAATCGGCATTCCATCATTTAACAATACCAGCTCATACTTATCTAGAAATTCTTCAACAATAACACCATTTTTATCCCTGTGATCACTACCCCATAAAGGATTATGCGCATTAATATCTCCAATCCATATAACAGGACACCTTACCTTCTCCATTATCTCATCAACATCTGACAATATCAAGGGTTGACAGGGGTTATAATAATTTATCACAGTAATAGAATTCTGACTGCTCCAAACCTCCACAGCCAAAACCGCAAGATTAGAATTAATGTCAACTTTCCTATACTGCAACCCAGTCATAACAAAAGTTGCAAACCCCCACCTGATCTATCTGGACCCTATCTAATCGCACACAATCATAACCTGGAATTACAAAATCTAGATAGGGCTTTAACCATGTCTCTGGATCCAATATTAATTCTGGTGCTTCTTTAAATTCATCAACAAATCTCTTTAACTCTTGACCATTTCCAATCAGACTCCGGGCGTTCCATTGAAGCATATAAAACATTATGATGTTAATGAGGATCATTATCATCCACATTACTGACATACTCCATACTACTAGCTCTCGACAACTGTGACCTCTCCATGCACTGACTCTCTGTCATGTATTGATGCAATTGTTCCTGAACTGTTTATTGAGCTTGCTTTTCTTCAGGAAAACGATAAGCGCGAGGTGACACCAAGAATAGTGGAATATCTTAATTCAATCAGTGAGAGCACTTTGATTGTTTTTACAGATGGATCTAAAGATCCAGTTAGTGGGAGAGCTGGGTTTGGAGTGTATGTGGAGCAGCTTGGGTTGAAGATTGGCCGACGCATTTCTGATGGAAGCTCTGTTCTCACGACTAAATTAACGGCAATTCAATGGGCTCTATGGTGCATTGAGGAAGCCAGTTTTAGAGAAGTCATTATCTGTTCTGATTGTAATAGGGGACTCTATAGTTAGGGGGTCGGATAGGCGATTCTGTAGACGCAGTCGGGAGACCAGGATGGTAGTTTGCCTCCCTGGTGCCAGGGTCTCGCATGTGTCAGAACGTGTACAAAAGATTCTGATAAGGGAGGGAGAGGAGCCTGATGTTGTGGTACACATAGGTACCAATGACATAGGCAGAAAAAGTGATGAGGTCCTGAAGGGAGAATTTAGGGAGTTGGGGGGAAAGTTAAGGAGAAGGACCAAAAGGGTAAACGATTTCAGGATTACTGCCTGCACCCCCCCCCCCTTTCTCCGAGTGACAGTGGGGAGTAGGAATGACATGAGGTGGAGGATAAATGAGTGGCTGAGGGACTGGTGCAGTGGGCAGGGATTCAAGTTTCTTGATCACTGGGACCTCTTTTGGGGAAGGCATGATCTGTACACAAAGACGGGTTGCACTTGAGCCCGAGGGAGACCAATATCCTGGCGGGAGATTTGCAAAGGCTATGGGGAGACTTTAAACTAGAAAGATGGGGGGAGGGACTCGGGGTGTCTAGAGGGGCTAGGGGTCAGGGTGTGGGGCAAGAGGCAGAGAAGGGAAGCACTCGGATCCAAAAATGTAGGCGAGAAAGATGAAAAAGATAATAGACCGAGAATAAGGGATGGTGGTGGGTTTCTAAAATGTGTAAATTTTTAATGCTAGGAGGTTTGTAAGTAAGGTGGACGAACTTGGAGCCTGGATTGACACAGGAAATATGATGTTGTGGCAATCAGTGAAACATGGTTGCAGGAGGGCTAGTGAGTGGAAACTAAATATTCCAGGATTCTGCGTTGCTTATAGGTGTTATGATAGAATTGGAGGACCAGAGGGGGAGGTGTTGACATTGTCTTGTCAGAGAAGAGTATTACAGTACAGTGCTTTGGCAGGATAGATTAGAGGGACTCGTCTAGGGAGAGGCTATTTTGGGAGGTGGATGAGAAGTGGGAACGGTTGTAGTTGTCAACACTTTTAGGGGTGTATTATAGACAGCAAATGGGGAGCGTGAATTGGGAAGAGCAATATGTAAGGGAGATAGCAGATATTAGTGGTAGACAAAGGTAGTGATTGTGGGAGATTTCAATTTTCCAAAAATAGACTGGGAAACACATTCTGTAAATGGGCTGATGGTTTGGAGTTTGTAAATTGTGTGCAGGATAGTTTTTTGCACAGTACATAGAGGGTATCGACCAGAGAAGGGCAAGTGCTGACCTCCTGTTAGGAAATGAGGCAGGTCAGGTGACGGAGGTATGCGTTGGTGAGCACTTCGGGACCAGTGATCACAATACCATTAGTTTTCAATATAATTATGGAGAGAGTCTGAACTGGACGAGGGTAGAGATTTTTTGATTGGAGAAAGGAATGGCTAACTTTGAGGCGAAATGCGTAAGGATTTTACTTCGGAGTCACGTGAAGTGACTACGTGATGAATAGAAGCCCGTACAGCCGTTGGTGCGTCATCATGACGTCAGACGCTGGTGCAGTCGGGCGGTGGAGCAGCAGCGCTCCGGCGAGCGGTAAGTTTAAACAGTTTACACGAAAAATCTGGAGAATTCAGGGGGTGCAGGCAGCATCTAAGGAGCGAATGGAGTATGGGCGGACGTTGCGGGTCGAGACCCTTCTTCAGACTTCACCCTCCATTCTCCAGCATCTGCAGTTTTCGTTAACAGGTTTTAAACGGGAGGTAACGGTTTGTTGAGAATACTTTACCACAGGTTTTTTATGCGGCCGGTTTGGGAAGTAGATATGTTGCAGAAAGTGAAGAAGGTGTCGGCGGGGCGCTCCCTGGGGGTAGAAAGGAGTGGTGAACAGGAGGAGAGTGTTGAGGATTGAGTGGCCCGTCTGGTACTACTGGTCGGTGCTGGCTACACAAGCCAGTGGTTTGCGGACCACTGCCGGGGGGCAGTTGGAGGCTTGTCAGTAGGTCGGGTAGGCCACCTGGCAAGTCTCTTGTGGCCCGTAGAAGAGTCGGGCCTGGAGGTTTATATCCTCCATAGGAGAGTACGTTTTATCACGGCTCTCCCATGTCGAGATTCTAGTACAAAATATTGCTCGACCAGGGACCAAGCTACGTGAGGAGGAGTGGTGCCCAAGCCAGGCGATGGAGAGCTTGATGTAGCAGACCTATTTAGGGTGCGAAAACTTCCTGCTGTGAGGAGGATGTTATATCCAGGGCAGTTTTGCTGACACTGTTTCTATGTGGGAGAGGAGAGCAAGGTGTTCGGTTGAGAGTAATTCCGAACATTGCTGGGAAGTTGCTGAGTGTAGAGAGGCAGGAAAAGGCGAATATTGATGTAGGAATTGACGATAGCCATTCCGTTTTGCTCTACCCACCAGTTACAGGAGCTAGCTATGGATGAAGTAGCAAAAATTTTAAAGCTACTGTTAATTGTGATCTCCTGAAGGGTACGTCTTTGTGGTAATCACCTAATTTGCAATGATGGGTGTGCCTGCCTAGGGCACAGGGAGATGATCGTTTTTAAAAAGTGCTTAAACTGTTTGTAAGCAGGAATTACAGCTGTGTGGTGAAGTTATTGATACAAATGATATGGTTGAAGCACACCAGGGATGAACTGGGAAATCTTTGTAATGCATTTTGAATATTAATTATGTCGGGAGGGTCCGCTTATTAGGCCAGTGCCTATACCCGAATTTGGCGAGTTGTGCAAACCGATCCAGTGTACCACACGAAATCTGTTGTGTGGTGGTACATTGCAAAAAGGAGTCAAAAGATGTTATGAGGGTTGTTTATAACCATGGCCTCATTAAGCCAGCTGGAAAGCAAGGCAAAAAGGTTCTCTACAAGAAGTCCGTGGACAACAAGGCCGCAAGGAAAGATGCTGGTAAGGAATATTAACATTTGACAGACCGATGGAATTTTAGATGTTCCTGTTCAAATTGGGGAAGGTAAAATTGTTCTCAAACGAAATGGCGGCAGTTGACAGAGATTTTGGCTTCATCTTAGTGTATTGAAGGGGGAAAATTGGATTTTACTATGGACAGTCTCCTAAGCAACATTTTCCTAGTCGTAAAACTTATTTTTCAGATGAGGAAAATGTGCTTATTCAAGCAGAGATTCTGTAGTTACATAAGAAGGGGTAATTGAGCCTTCTGTCTATCAAAGTCAAAACAATTTTCTGTCAAGTATATTTCCCAGTTTAAAAAGGACTGGGGGATGTAGAATTATTCTGGATTTATAGATTTTGAACAAAGTTGTTTGTTATAGCATTTCAAAATGGAGAACTTTACCCGGGCAAAATCTAGTGTCCAAAGGGTATTATTATGGCAAACCATTGATTAAAGAATGCGTATACGCAAGTGTCATCATGGTGAATGTAGAAGATATTTGAAATTTATTTGGATGACTGAGCTGTGTCAATTCAGGACCACTGTCGAATGGTTAACTTCAGCTCCTAGTTTATTTACTAAATTGGTAAAACCTGTGTTAGCATGGATTAGAGATAGCGGCAAGTGGTAATGGCCTATTAGATGATTTTGATTGTTGGAAAGACTCATGCTGTACTCAATCATAAGTTTCAGTTGTTAAATCACTTTGAACAAAATTGGAGATTTGTTATTCACCCAGTAAATCTAAATTAGCACCAGTCCAATTATTGATTATCTGGGGATTTACCATTAATTCCAAGCACATTTTGGTAACTTTGCCCATGGATAAATTGAATCAGTTATTGAGGACTGTTGTTAATCTCGTTTGGAGCACGGCCTTTGATTAGACAACGTAGCCAGTTTATTGGGAGTTGTTGCAGCCTTTCAAGCTGTGCAGTAATTGTCCTCGGCTATTATCAACAATTACAACCATCCCAAGGAACAGGCATGGAGAATACTAAGGGGCTATTTTTGATAGGCATATGCAAGTGGTCCAGCTGGGGCGTTTGCTGACAGACAATGGTGGATAGTTACATGTTTCAAAAAATTTAAGGAAGGTTTCGTGGAATCACCGGTCACTGGATTTTAATACAGACTGTTGTGAGTGCACTGGGTGGGGTGCAACAGTATGTCTTCTAGTTGTGGTGGCAGGGATGGAATTGTGGATGAGTCATCGCTTCCTCAATTAAGAGGGGATGATTTTTTAGAGTTGTGGCACATGGTATGGGATCAAAGCTTATGTTTACAAGGAGGGATCTGATGTGCAGCTTTCAGATTCACAAAACACACAGCAGTGGCATTTATGTAAACCCATGGTGGAGTTAAGTCAACAGTCTTGTGTTAGACTGGCCTAACCACGATTTGGAGGGATGGGGTATTGACCAAATTTCTTGAGCTATTCAGGCACTTTATTTGCCAGGAAAGGTCCACGTCAGTTAATGACAGACAGTTGAATGGATGTTAATTCAGGATGTGTTTAACAAATGATTGATCAGTATGCATGCCAGATATTGAACTTTTTGCATTCGATTAAATCACAGTACCAGATATGTTTCTTGGTAACCAGTACTGGGCAGTAGTTAGTGGATGCATTTTCGCTGCATGGGGGGAGAATGTTTGTGATGTATTTCCTTCATTGCCTGTACTCATCAGCAGATGTTTGCAAAAGAATCAAGGAGGACCGCGTAGGGGTAGTGGTAGTGCCAGATTGGCCTACACGTGCATGGTTTCACGTTATAATACAAATGGCTAGGGAGCCTTAAATGCTTTTATGCCCAAGAATAAAAAATTACTGGGAAATCAGTCACTGTGGGATCAACATCCTTTATAGGATCGTATTTATCTGTTTAATTTGGATTTTATTTTAAGGCGGCAATACCTGGGGAGAGGACTGTCTATCGGCAGGTGGATGTTCTCACGTCGGCTGCAGGGATAGTTACAACAGCCGCAATATATAACCTATATAAGGAAAGTGGGAGCAATTCTGCCTACAGCAGGATATTGTATTATCACACGGCAGGGATCACGGATGTATTGGAGTTTGTTCAACTCTTTATTTTGACCAAAAAAATTAGAAGTTACAGGTGCAATTAATTCAGCCAGATAAGTGCTCTGTCTTTTATTACCTATGAATGCAGATTGATACTGTAGGGACACATCGTTAGTTCACGTTCATGAAGGGAGTTTTCAGATTGTTATGCCTGGCCTAATAACTCAGGTATGCCAGGTATTTGCATTGTGAGTGAGGTTATTATGCTTCTTCGCAGTGGGCTCCGGTTTACAAGCCTTCTATAGCCAAATTAATCTATGAAGGTGGTCATGCTTCTGGTGGTTGGTAGTTTCAGCCCAAGGTGTACAAAACATTGCAAACGCTACGGCTAGATAGAATGCATGTTTCGGTGATGCCAGTATATTTTATGTCTATGATTTGCTTAAACTTAATAAAAGAGGCATGACAGGGTGTAAGATGGTGTTTTCTGATACCGCAGATGATCGTTCTGTATAGTCTCACATTTATCTTTTACTTTGAGATTACTAAACCTCTGAGAGGAACTGGTTGGCTTGTGTATTTTGTCAACAATAAACACACAGTAAGGTGTCGGTGCAAAACGATTTCAAGGTTTTTCTCGCGGCCGCAGGATGGTCCAGTGAGCTAACTTTTCAGAGGTTTTGTCACAAAGCCGATTTCATGGCTCGGGGTGTTGTGCTGATTCTGGTTTCAGTACTGTTACACTTTTCCCCTGATTAGAGGGGTTTGTTATGATTTGTTTTGTAAATAAAACTGTTATTTCATTTAACAAATGTATTACTGATGCATGATTGATTGTTAACGACTTTTTAAAGTCAATCCAGGCTTGTGTCAGTGAACGTCGGATTTGAGTCTGCGGCGTGAATTTCACATGTGCTTTGAAGTCTCACGTAGTCACTCACGTGACTTCAAGAAGTAAATTAGTAAGATTCTTTTTTATTTAAACGAGAACTTACCAGGTTGAAGTTTGATCTTTATTAGATATGGAGGAGTCGAGTTGAGGGACTACGTGCCCTCGCTCCCACCTCATAGATCTCATCTGGTAGTTTCTAGTTTTATCATCTTACGTTATACTTTCAGATCATTGTTAGCTGTTGAATTCATTCCGCAGGCGGTGTCTGAGATGATGACGCATACAAATCTCAAAGCCAGCGGGGGTTCTATTCACGTAGATCCCTCACTAGACTCCGCACATTAATTTAAATAAAGATCGGCAAACTTAGGGGGTTTGGGCGCTGTGGAAGTTAAGTTCGGTCTATGTTGTGTTTTTTTACTTTTTTTGTTGTTTTTTTTTTGGGGGCGCGTCTTGGGAGGAGGGGGGGGGCGGTGTGATTTTAATTTAGGAAGGGGTGAATTTGGGAACATTTTTTGTTTATTGGGAAGGATGTAGAAGACGAATATGGAGGACATTTAAAGGGGAAATTGTAAGAGTACAGAATCTTTATGTCCCTGTTAGGTTGAAAGGAAATAGTAAAAATTGGAAAAGAGCCATGGTTTTCAAGGGAAAATTGGACACTTGTTTCGAAAAAAAGAGAGATAATCTACAATAATTATAGGAGGCATGGAGTTAAATGAGGGTGCTAGATGAGTATAAAGAATGTAAAAAGGGAAATCTTAAGAATAGAAATTTGGAAGGCTAAAAGAAGGATATGATGGTTGCTTTGGCAAGAAAGGTAAAGTAAACCAAAGGGTTTCTACAGCTATTAATAGCAAAAGGATAACGAGGGATAAAATTGGACCATTAGAGAACCAGAATGGACAGCTATCTGCAGAGCCAAAAGAGATGGGGGAGATATTGAACAATTTCCTTTTCTTCGGTATTCACCAAGGAGAAGGATATTGAACTCGGTGAGTTAAGGGGTAAAATGAGTAGAGTAGCTATGGAAACTATGAGATTCAAAGAAGGAGAGGAGAGTACTGACACTTTTGAAAAAATAAAAGTGGATAAGTCTCCAGGTCTGACAGGATAATTTCCCTAGGATCATTGGGGAAGTTAGTGTTAGAAATAGCAGGAGCTATGACAGAAATATTTCAAATGTCATTAGGAAACGGGAATAGTTGCCGGAGGATTGGCGTACTGCGCATGTTGTTCCAATTGTTGTAAAAAGGGTTCAAAGAATAAACCTAGCAATTATAGACCTATTAGTTTGGGGGGACGTCAGTGGTGGGTAAATTTATGGAAAGGATACTTGGAGATATATATATATAAGCATCTGGATAAACAGGGGTCTGATCAGGAACAGTCAACATGGATTTGTTGCCTGGAAAGGTCATGTTTGACAAACCTTCTTGAATTTTTTGAAGCGGTAACTAGGGAAATTGATTGAGGGGTAAAGCAGTGGATGTTGTCTATATGGATTTCAGTAAGGCCTTTGACAAGGTTCCCCATGAAGTGTTGGTTCAGAGGTTCAATTATTTTGGGTGTTAATGGCGGAGTAGCAAGATGGATTCAACAGTGGCTGAATGGGAGATGTCAAGAGTAAATGGTGGATGGCTGTTTTGTCAGGTTGGAAAATTTATAAAGCCGGTGGGGACCAGTGGGGTGCCTCAGGGATCTGTGTTGGGTCCACTGTTATTTGTTTGTCATGTAACATCAATGGAATCTGGATGATGGGGTGGACAATTGGTAAGTAGTATGCAGATGATACTAAGATAGGTGGTGTTGTGGATAATGAAGTAGATTTTCAAAGTCTAGAGAGATTTGGGCCATTTGGAAAGTGGGCTGAAAGATGGCAGATGGAGTTTAATGCTGATATGTGAAGTGCTACATCTTGGCAGGACAAATTCAAAAATAGGACGTACATGGTAAATGGTAGGGAATTGAGGAATGCTGTGGAACAGAGGGATCTAGGAATAACTGTGCATAGTTCCCTGAAGGTGGAATCGCATGTAGATAGGGTGGTAAAGAAAGCCTTTGGTGTGCTGGCCTTTATAAATCAGAGCATTGAATGTAGGAGTAGGGAATTAATGTTAAAATTGTACAAGGCATTGGTAAGACCAATTCTGGTGATATGGTGTACAATTTTGGTCGCCTAGTTATAGGAATGGATGTCAACTAAAAATAGAGAGAGTACAGAGGAGATTTACTAGAGTGTTGCCAGGGTTCCAGCAACTATGTTACAGAGAAAGGTTGAACAAGTTAGGTCTTTATTCTTTGGAGCACAGAAGGTTAAGGGGGGATGATTGATTGAGGTCTTTAAAATGATGAAAGGGATAGACAGAGTTGACGTGGATACGTTTTTCCCATTGAAGGTAGGAAGTTTCAAACAAGAGGCATGTCATGAGAATTAAGGGACAGAGGTTTCGGGGTAACGTGAGGGGGAACTTCTTTACTCAGTGGGATGGTGGCTGTGTGGAATCAGCTTCCAGCAGAAGTGGTGGAGGCAGGATCGATTTTAACATTTAAGAGTAAAGTGGATAGGTATGACGTGAAGGGAATGGAGGGGTATGGTCTGAGTGCAGGTAGATGATCGTGGGGACTAGGGGAAAACAAATGGTCGGCACGGACTGGAAGGGCTGAGAGGGCCTGTTTCCGTGCTGTAATTGTTATATGGTTATATGGTTATGGATTGTTTGCTAGACTGACAGGACTTGGAGTTGAGGCTTTTTCTGTTTTATCTTTGTTTGGACACAGTGAGAAACATCAGCTGATATCCAGGGCTGTTCTTCAATTCCTGCAGGGTACACAAAAAGCTGGAGAAACTCAGCAGGTGCAGCAGCATCTAAGGAGCGAAGGAGATAGGCGACGTTTCGGGTCGAGACCCTTCTTCAGACTGGTCAGGGATCAGGGAAACGAGAGATATAGACGGTGATGTGGAGAGATAAGGAACACATGAGTTTTGAAGAAGAGATATGCAAAAAAAAAGTATCGGTAATAAAGGGAAAACAACGCCATTGTAAGCTGTTTGTGGTGTTGAAAATGAGAAGCTGGTGCGACTGGGGTGGGGGAAGCGAGATAGAGATAGAGGGGAATGCCAGGGCCGAGGGCTGAGGGAGAGGTGGGAAGGGGAGGAGACAGCAAGGGTTAACAGATTGAGAAAAAAAAAAAAAAAAAAAATATTCAATATTATGCCCTAAGGATGCAGACTCCCCAAGCGGAATATGAGGTGCTGTTCCTCCAGCTTGCGGTGTTGCTCACTCTGGCTTCAATTCCTGCATGTTACAGAACTGTATGTAAGAATTCAGTTCAAACTTTGACCTGTGGAGGGCAGTAATATGCTTAGCAGCGTCTACACTGCCGGAATCCTATAAGTAAACGAAGAAGAAGACCTGGGAGAGTCAACAGGTAGCTGAGCCCGAGAGTACAACCTCACTCAGCTACAGCAACTTTGTAATATAGTGAGCGCACCCACCTAAAGTGCCACTAATGAATAAAGAACCGTTTGATCCGACCTGACGTTCTCTCCTTTATTCACCACGTATGGTGCCGCTACATTGGTGACCCCCGACTGTCCCGTATTGAAATTTGGACTCACCCTGATGGCACACAGCCTTGGGGTGACCTGATGTCTGCGCCGTCTGCCCAACCCTGCAGAACTACTCTACCGCCAACCCAGCCCATGCAGTGAGGTATAGCCGCCTCTTCCCCACCAGCTGCTGCTCACCGGAGATGAGAGAAGCGAGGCTGCCGCCGCCCTCCAGGTTCTCCTCCGGCAACGGGGCAGGCCACCGCTTCCAAACCCCGACCACCCCTAGCCTTCCAGGCCGTTTGTGACAGCCGCCGAGCTCCCGGCATGATGCCAGGAAGCCGACCACCGGAGCGGGAGATGTTTTTAGAAGGAAGCCGCAGCTGCCCACCAGCTGCATAGCAGGAGCTCGCGAGCCTGCTGCCTCTTGCCCACAGAACGCGACACATTGCCCGACGGCCCTGGGAGCAGAGAGAGAGGTACCTGCGCTCTCCCGCTCCGACAAACGGACCCAGCCGGTTCGCACCTGCGAACACGGTTCCTGGCCTGCCACTGCACCGGGATCTCACAGCTACCAGGGCCCCCTTGCACGGGGCCGCACCTCACCGGGTCACCGTTCCCGACCCGGCACCCACCAACAGGCTCACAGTGGCAGTGCGCTCACGTCTGCCCTGCCACAACGCTGGCCCCGCTGACCGCTGCCCAGAGCTAGCCACCCGATAGGGCGGGGCTTATCTGAGAGCGACCGCGCGAAGGACGCCTTCTGCTCCTCACCGGTCTTGAATCACGGCACATTCCGCTTCAGACGGCGGCTAGATGGCCGCCGCAATCTTGATACAAGGGTGGTCTCGATACAAAAATGGCCACCGCGGCCAGCCGGGACAAAGGGGATGGACAGAACTTACCTTTGAACCGCCGTCTACAGTGTCCACCTTCTGGTCCAGATGCCGTTCACTGCTGCCCCACGCTGACCACAGTGCCACCTTCCGGCCGGATGCCATCACTGCAGCTCACCGCCGACCACAGCGCACCTTCCGGTGGATGCCGTTCACCTGCAGGCCTGATACCGGAACAGCATCACCGTCAGACATCGGATTCCGGTCACTGCAGTCTCACGCCAACCACAGCGCCCCCTTTGGCCGGCGGCCATAACATTGCAGCCTCACCGTGGCTTCACAGCACCACATTCAGGCGGAGGGCTGTCCCTGTCAAGCATATCCTGCACCAATGAACATGGGACAATATGAACTTTGGGACACTGAAATGCACTGTTGATTTGTATTTTTACTGTTCATTTCTGTGTTACTGTCATTTTCCTCACACTCGGTTCAGAAATTTAGTTTATTTGATTTAGATTTTTCCCCCCATCGTTGTTGGGGGCCATATTTCACAGGTCACTCTGCCTTAGCTGGTCAAGGAGACGCGACCGTGTCTCTTCGGTTTCCTCGGTACATCGGGATCGCCCACGCAGAGGTCACTGCGCACGTGGAGCCCTCCATCCGACCCACGCCCCGGGGTATGTACCAGACCATACTGCAGGAGCCTCCCTCGACCATGCTATTCCTTCCTCCTGTTCTGGGGGGGGTCCTGTGGCATCAGCCACTTATGCTCGAACCCTCGTCAGGAGATACGAGGGCTGGGGCATGTGACGTCATGGGCTGAGGGACGTAGTTGTCCTCGGTAAGCTTAAGGTTCTCTTACCTCGAGGACCTAGGAGAGTCAACAGGTAGCTGAGCCCGAGGGGAAGTACAACCTCGCCTCAGCTACAGCAACTTTGTAATATAGTTAGCGCAACACCACCTAATGTGCCTAATAATTGAATAAAGAACCGTTTGTTTAATTTTTGTTTGAAGTAAGTACAAGTAGTCTGGTGCTTAAAGTACCTAATACATAAATACATGTGTTCATTCGCTGTACAACTTCATATTTTTGATTTAATAATAAAAGAACAGGTGAGAGAAAAAAGAAATAAAGAGTGTCGGAATAGATAGACAAGCGAGTAGAAACAGAAAGCAAAGAAATAAAGGACAGAGATAAGAAGCTAAAAGATTGAAAGAAAAGGAGAAAGTAAAGAAAAGAGAGATTAGGAGAGATCTACCTATCTCGTATTTTTTGCCCATCCGTCACCCAGTTCTAACCATTTAATTTCTAAGGTTATGTTATGTTGCACCATATGCTTGTAAAAAGTTGATAAAAGGAGACCAAATCTTTAAGAATTGGTCTACTTTGCCTAGTAGGAAGTAATCTCATTTCTTCAAGATGTAACGTTTCAGACAGCTTATAAGATCCACATTTTGAATGTTGGCGTAGGTGCGCTTTCTCCAGAATTTAAGTATAAGTTTTTTTGCTGTTATTAGACCATAATTAAGAAAGCTTCTTGGAATTTAGTTAGTTTACTTCCCTCTTCCATTGATCCAAAGATAATCAATTCTGTATTGGGGTTTCAATTTTGTGTTAATAGTTTTGTAAAAATTCCAAAAAAATTCATTCCCAAAATGTATACAGTTTTTGTACAAGAGACAAAGGAATGTGCTATCAGTGGCATTTTGAGTTAGACATTTGTCGCAGATGTGGGGAAACATTTGAAAATATTTTTATTCAGTCTGGTTTTCGAATATATAAAATTTCTATGTAAAAAATTTTAAATTGAATTAGGTTATGTCTTACATTCATTGGACATTTGTTTACATAATAAATTTTATCCCATCTATCGTTCGGAATTTTTTCAATAACTCTTGTTCCAGTCTCTTCTAATTCGGCCTCTGTCGTTGGGGTTTCTATATTTAGAATTATATTATATAAGTAAGATATTAAATTGCTTGATTTCTGCCTTTCTATTCTTTCCTTCCTCCAATAAATCTGGGGTTAAAGTTTGATTTCCTTGTTATATACTTTTTCAAATAATCTTGAATTTGAAGGTATTTTGAAATATTGATTACTTTTCAAATTATTTTTTTGTAGTTTGTGGGGTGATGGTAAAAATGTCCCATATCATACATATGCTCCATCGTTTTTAATTTCCTATTCTTTCCCAATGGAATAAACGTTTTATCAATAAAGGATGGTTTGAATTGAGGGATTATTTGCTATTGGGAAAGAAAGTGCGATAATTTTCTTAATTGGGGGGGTTAAGAGTTAATTTTGTTGACAGTTTGGGGCGGTTGGGGTTTGCGGTTGGGGTGGGGGGGCCTAGTTTCCAAATTCGTAATTATACTTGAATAATTGGGGTTCTTCGGCGGGGTTGTGTATTTTGTTCCAGTTTTATCGGGGAGGGGATTGTAGCGTGAACGCTCCTATTTTGTAAGGGGGAACAATCATCTTTCTCATTCTTATCCAATCTACCTGTTGGGGGCAGAACTGTCTGCCAACCAGTAAGATTATATTTTTAATATTCACTGCCCAATAATAATACAATAAGTTAAGGAGTGTCAGTTACAGGACTGTATGTAAGAATTTAGTTCAAACTTTGACCTGTGGAGGGCAGTAATAACGCTTAGCAGCGTCTACAAAACACTGCTGGAATCTTATAAGAAGAAGAAGTAGAAGAAGAAGACCTGGGAGAGTCAACAGGTAGCTGAGCCCGAGAGTACAACCTCGCTCAGCCACAGCAACTTTGTAATATAGTTAGCGCACACCTTCCAACGTGCCACTAATGAATAAAGAAACCGTCTGAACCGACCTTTATTCACCACGTATGGTGCCGCTACAGGAATGCTAATTTATTAATCAATGAATTGTTGACCTGATTTCTGCCTTTCCCTCTTGTGTATTGTGGAACATGTACAGTACCTCCTCCGTTCCTGTACGCCAGGAAAGGGAATCTCCAACGTTGCCCAGACCCACAGCATAGCCGATCACTGAGAGCAGGTAGTCGGTCTTCGAGGTGGAACCAGTTGACTCGCCTCCCACGTTCTCGTCACTTTCACCCACGTGTCCATCGGCGGCAGGGCTGGGAGCAGCTAACAGACAATGGAATCGTGTGACTTACACCTTGTCGGACCTCAAGCAATGAGAACAGTTCCCACCCACCGTTCACACACTGAGTTACTCTCAGTTTAGCAGCAATCAGATGGTAAGTTGTAAACACCCAGAACCCCACATGCTGCTCCTTTAGAGGCTGTGATCATAAATCAATAATGAGAAATACTGGTAATGACAGATCTCAAACAAATGAACATTTAAATAATGAAAGGCCTGGATAGAGTGGATGTGGAGAGGATGTTCCCACTAGTGGGAGAGTCTCAGACTAGGGGGCAAAGTCTCAGAATAAAAAGACGTTCCTGTGGAAAGTAGACAAGGAATTTATTTAGCCAGAGGGTGGTGAATCGGGTCAACCACAGTTTGTTAAGCTGGGGGACTGCGTTTCCAGGACAGTGGTGTGCAATGTTGGAGCCCCACAGGGAACGGTTCTGGCCCCGTTCCTCTTCACCCTGTATACTGCCGACTTCAATTATAAGTCTGACACATGCCACGTACAGATATATTCAGATGACACAGCAATTGTGGCATGTGTAAGGAATGGGCATGAAGAGGAATACAGGGACTTGACCAGTGCCTTCTGTGCCTGGAGTAACGAGAACTGTCTCATCCTGAATACAACCAAGACTAAAGAGATGGTGGTTAACTTTGGCAGGTCCAAACTCCCCTTTCACCTGGTCAACGCTGCAGGGGCTGACATTAAGGTGGTGCAGACATATAAATACCTTAGAGTGCACCTTGATAACAAACTGGACTGGTCTGTCAACTCTTGACGCCCGCTACAAAAAAGGCCAGAGCAGACTCTTTTTCCTCAGAAGGCTCAAATCCTTCAATGTGTGTCATTTTTTACGCTGTTGTCTGCTGGGGCAACAGCATCAGTGCGAAAAACAACAAGAACCTGGACAAACTGGTAAAATGGGCTAGCTCAGTGCTGGAGGGAAGAGTGGACTCTGGGATGGATGTGCTTGAGTGGCGTATGAGGCGCACGGTGCAGGTCATCCTGAAATACCCCGGGGGGGCAATCCCCTCCCATGTAATTCTGGAGAGTCAAAAGAGCACTCGGAATAACAACCGGCTCCTTTCCCTGCCCCGTAGAACGGAGCAGTTCAGGAGATCCTTCACCCTGGCAGCCATTAGATTTTATAATAAGGACCGCTAGGCTGTTAACGGGATGTGTTTTTGCATTTTTTTAATTGTTAATTATTGGTCTTTTTAAGTATTTATTGCTTTCAGGTATTGTTCACATAGTATTTTAAGTATTTTCTGCTGTCTGCGTTTGTTTTTGATTGTGGTGGGTTTGTTGTTTGTGGGGCTTCTGGACATCTGATATTTTCCTGAGGGGAATCAATAAAGTATTTTTTATTATTATTATTATTATTATTCTTATTATTATTATTATTTGATTATTATTATTAATTGATCAATAGAATTCATTGTCACACAGCTGTGAAGGTTGTTTAAGGGTATTTTTAAAGGGGAGATAGACAGGTTCTTGATTAGTAAGGGTGACAAAGGTTATGGGCAGGAGAATTGGGTTGAGAGGGAAACATAGATCAGCCATGATTGAATGGTGGAGTAGACTCGATGGGCTTAGTGGCCTAATTCTGCTCCTAAGACTTATGAAGTAAACGTTTTGTATGTCTCCAGAACAGGTGGAACTAAAAAACATTCAATTTTTTGTTAGTTTAGTTTGATTTATTGTCAGGTGTACAGAGATACAGTGGAAAGCTTTTGTTGTGTGTTATCAGCAGAATGTCTGTCTGTCTGTCTGTCTGTCTGTCTGTCTGTCTGTCTGTCTGTCTGTCTGTCTGTCTCTGTCTGTCTGTCTGTCTGTCTGTCTGTCTGTCTGTCTGTCTGTCTGTCTGTCTATCTATCTATCTATCTATCTATCTATATCTATCTATCCCGCCACCGCCGCCCCACATACGCCCATCGCCCACCCCACCCCACCCCGCCCCCCAGCTGCAGGCCACGGGCAGCAGCAGGCCATGACAGCAATTGGCCACGGCAGCGCTCTCCCCCCCCCCCACCCCCCCCCCCCCCCCCCCCCCCCCCCCCCCCCCCCCCCCCCCCCCCCCCCCCCACCCCCCCCCCCCCCCCCCCCCCCCCCCCGCACCCCCCCCCCTCCCCCCCCCCCCCCCCCCCCCCCCCCCCCCCCCCCCCCCCCCCCCCCCCCCCCCCCCCCCCCCCACCCCCCCCCCCCCCCCCCCCTCCCCCCCCCCCCCCCCCCCCCCCCACCCCCTCCCCCCCCCCCCCACCCCCCCCCCCCCCCCCGCCCCCCCCCCCCCCTCCCCCCCACCCCCCCCCCTCCACCCCCCCCCCCCCCCCCCTCCCACCGGCCCCTGCTTAAGCCACCCCCTCCCCGGCTACAGAACGCTCCCACCGGCCCCCACCTGAAGCCTCCCCGCCCCAGCTGCAGGACTAGCCCAATAATCCATTCAGCCCACAGTGTCCATCCTAGCACTCTGGAAATCAGTCCCTTCGGGCCACAACACCCATACTACCCTCCAGAAAGCCACCCCCACTGGCCACTGCCTGAAACCGTGTCCCTCCCCAGGCTGCAAGATACCCCCCCACCGGCCCCCGACTGCCCTGCCTGAAGCCGACCCCCTCCCCGCTGCAGAACGCAACAAGAGACGCAACAAGAAAGAATGGACTGAAATAAATCTCCTCTTTAATGTTTGTTGTTGTACTTTAAGAGATATTCACAATTTAAGCTTTAATAAATCGCTTTTTCACATGCTGTGCCCGTCAGCTGCACCTGCGCAGTAATGCCCTGCGTGTTCTACGTCATAATGGGAACCCAATGAGAGGGAAAATGGTTGCGCCGACAGAGAGCTGCTAAGAGAGGATGGGGGGGTGGTTTTGAGGGGGGATGGAGTGAGTGGCGTTGGGGGGAGGGCAATGGGCGGAGTGCAGGGGGTGAGGGCAGGAGGGAGGATCAGGGGCGTCACAATGCAATCCCGTCAGCCGCTCCTGCGCAGTTGGGGGCTATGCGTAAGTGGTGGAACATTGGAATTGATGGAGAGGTGGAATATTGCGTTGGGGGACCAGGCCTCCCGTGTGTGACAGGTCCAACAGGTGCAACAGGTCCACTTAGTCTAGTACATTATTATAATCGAGCCATTCGCAGTGTAAAATGCCAGTTGCAAATGTGGAGGGTCAAGGAGGGAGGAACTTAACACAGTTATGATTACTTGAGAAAAAGTGATGGAATTAAAGGCTGACAAGTTCCCTGGACCTGAAAACTAAAGTTGAAGGTCTTAAAGGAAGTGACTTCTAAGATGGTGAATTAATTGTTTGTGATCTTCCAGCGTTCTCTGAACACTGGTAGGGGCCTAGCAAATTGGAAATGCAACACTCTTATTCAAGAAAGCAGAGATGCAAGTAACATAACACTTGCCATTAGGAAAATGCCAGAATTAATTTAGAAAGAGAAAAGGAGATTAATCATAATTATCAGGGACAACATGAGGGACCATCAAGATCAACAATATGGTTTTATGGAAGGACAATCACGTTTAACATGGTCTGCGGCAGCGGGGGGGCTGGGGGGGCTGGGGGGGCTGCAGCCCCCCATTTTTTGGCTGGACACGTTTCATAATGCATAGCCTATAGTTAACCCACGCAGTGTACACGTACCACATGCATCACGTTCTGCATATACGGGTGCGGGTACACAATCATAGCCACGCTGCTGGCGAGGGCTGCCCAGGGTCTACATTTTGTCATTTTGGAATCCACAATTCACACTGACAGAGAGATAGGTGCTTGAGGTGGAGTGGAACATAGCGCACGGGATCAAGAGGTTAACGCGGTCGCAAAACTAATAGCGCCGCTAGCGTTGACATTTATATGGCTAATTGTGATCCCTCGAATTATTCTCTGTTTTCTGCGTTAATGCGCTTTCATTGTTTGCACTTTGTGAATTAATTACTGTGTAATTTCTCTGTCGGGTCTACAGTAATAAGCCCATTGATAGCTCCAGAAGGTGCCCTCCCAACTTCCAGCAAACCTGCGGATGAAAAATCACGCTTCAAGTAAGTACTTCACTCTTTCTTATCAACATTTCATTCTTTTTTTTTTCCTTTTTACACCAAACATGTACAGATACAATTTGGCGGCATTGCGTTGAAATGTATATTTCTAATGCATTTTAGATTTCTCTTTAAAAATTAAAAAAAAAATCCCACAAACATATGCCCCCTTTATTAATGGCATAGTTTGATGATTGTAAATTTAAATCAAAATGAAATATACATTAAAAGGAGAAAACATACTTTCAAAATTTTACCTCCGAGCAAAACATGATTTGTATGAACTTGCAAAATCAGGAAATGTTATGCTATTTCTTGTCCCTTTTTCCAACTACAAACAAAAAAAAGCACTTGAAATTGTAACACATTTAAACGTTTTTTGGTCAAATTTTCTGTACCGTGGAAGGCACTGCTGTTGATCCCGGGGTGGGGGGATGGGAGATATATCCCCCCCACTTTTTGAGGTGGGGGATGGCTTGTATTATTATCGGCCAGTGTTTGGAGGTCGAGCAATAACAAAAGTAATAATCACCTGCTCCTATCTCTCATGTTGGTCTACATAATCTTAAAAATACTTCAAACAAAAAACATTGAAATTATACTTCTATAATGCACTAAAGCATGATTTTAATACATCAAATTTCAAAGAGTCAATCCCACACCCTCCCCCGGAGACCGGTGATTAGTGATCGCTCAACACCCCCACTTTCAAATGCGCTCCGTGGCCCCTGTTTAATACATTTTCTATAGCTCTGTGAATGTAGTGTTTTTGGATTTCCAAAATGATAAACGGCTCGATGCCAGTGCTGTATGTTTGATTCTGGTCTGACATGTCCAAACTCATCAACTCTCAGGGGAACAGATAAAACATCACTGTTAATTCTAACATGGAACCCACCAGCAGACTCCTGCTTTCTCTTCAACAACAAAGAGACCCAGTAGGAAACCCAAACTTTCTTGATGTGGAACTGTTCATTATTTGGCGTCTGTGCAGAAATAATTTTATTGTACATCTCCTGCCCTGGCCCTTTTAAAAATATCATGACCAGAAGGATGCACAGTCCTCAATGTCTAGTCTGACCACGTGTCAATACTTGGTGAGCTCAGTGCCAAAGCATCTTAACATAGAAACATAGAAAATAGGTGCAGGAGGAGGCCATTCAGTCCTTCGAGTCAGCACCGCCATTCATTGTGATCATGGCTGATCGTCCGCTATCAATAACCCGTGCCTGCCTTCTCCCCATATCCCTTGACTCCACTAGCCCCTAGAGCTTTAGGAAACATAGAAAATATGTTTATAATGCGAATTGTAAACAGTTAACAACATTTGCAGTTGATGCACTCACCCCATCAAACACCACCTGTCCTATCTGTGACATTTCTCACTGGATTCTTCAGACACCTCAGAAATGGCCACAAGTCAACGTCATCAGCCTTGGTGGAATGCCTGAGAGGAACAACTTGGTCAGAACAATTCTCCAACTATAAATACCAGTACTTGCTTTGCATTTTATGCACATGATGTAATTTGTAATATAGAACCTCTGACAGTACAGCAGTGGATGTGCTCTGGCTCACAGTATCTGTCAAGTCAAGTACACGTCAAGTTTATTTGTCACATATGCATACAAGATGTGTAGGTAAATGAAAAGTGGCAATGCCTGCGGATTGTGCAAAAACTACAGAACAGAATCAGTAATTACGTATTGGTGAGAAAAAAACCCAGCAATTTAAAAAAAAAACTCAACACAACAGTAATTTGGTGCAGTAAGTTAGTTCCTGGAGAGATAGGAGTTTACAGTCCTAATGGCCTGTGGGAAGAAACTCCGTCTCATCCTCTCTGTTTTCACAGCAAGACAGCGGAGGTGTTTTCCTGACCGTAGCAACTGGAAACAGTCTGTTGCTGGGGTGGCATGGGTCCCCCATAATGTTGCTGGCTCTGGATCTGCACCTTCTGATGTATAGTTCCTGCAGAGGGGCGAGTGTAGTTCCCATAGCGTGTTCGGGCGAGTGTAGTTCCCATAGCGTGTTCGGCCGAATGCACTACTCTCTGCAGAGCCTTCTGGATAGAAGGGCAGAGCTGTTCCCAAACCAAATCGTGATATTTCCGGACAAGATGCTTTCTACAGCCGCTGAGTAAAAGCACTGGAGGATCCTCAGAGACACTCTGAATTTCCTCAATTGCCTGAGGTGGTAAAGGCGCTGCCTTGCCGTACTCACCAGTGCGGCAGCGTGTGATGCCCATGTCAGATCCTCAGTGACGTGGAGTCCGAGGTATTTAAAGCAGCTCACCCTATCCACAGTATCCCCATTTATCTTCAGCGGCATGTACGTCCTCGGATGTTGTGCCTTCCTAAAGTCCACGAACAGCTCCTTAGTTTTTTTGACATTCAAGAGTAGGCTGTTGTCCTGACACCAGAGTGCCAGGTCAGCCACCTCTTCCCAGCAGGCCTTCTCATTATTTTCAGTGATCAGGCCCAAACATGCCACCAATTTAAACTAATCCCATTTCCTGCTCTAATTCTGGCAATATCACAATGAATGTCTTCTACACCATCTTCAAAGTCCCCACATAGGAGCATTTTTTTGCAGTTCTGGACCTATCAAGTTTAACTAGCTGCAGCAAAACTTTCCAACTTTTAGATCAGTCCCAAACCATGAAGCCACGTTTGTGATTTTTTTACCATCCTATCTACTACCTTTTTTTTACCATCCTATCAACTCATATTTCCACTTTCAGGGATTAATGAGTTTGCATCGTGAGATCCCTCAGTATGTCATGAATCATACAGCATGGAAACAGGTCCTTTGGCCCAACTTGCTTACGCCAACCAAAACGCCTCATCTACGCTAGTCCCACCTGCCCTTGTTTGACCCATATCACTAAACCATTCCAATCTGTATGCCCGTCTAAATGTATTTTAAATGTTGTTATAGTACCTGCCTCAATTACCTCCTCTGGCAGCTCATTCCATATACCCACCACCCTCTGAATGAAAAACGTTCTCCTCAGATTCTTATTAAATCTTTCCCCTCTCACCTTCAACCCACTGTATGTCCTCTGGTATTTGATTCCCCTACTCTGGGTAAAAGACTATACATTCACCCTAGGGTACACAAAATGCTGGAGAAACTCAGCATCTATGGAGCGAAGGAGATAGGCAACATTTCGGGCCAAAACCCTTCTTTAGACTCATAACATTTCAGCCCGAAACGTTGCCTATCTCCTTCGCTCCATAGATGCTGCTGCACCCGCTGAGTTTCTCCATCATTTTGTGTACCCTCGATTTTCCAGCATCTGCAGTTCCTTCTTTAATACATTCACCCTCTGTATTTCCCTCATGATCTTGTAACACCTCTATAAGATCAACCCTCAGCCTCCTGCGCTCCCAGAAATAAAATCTTAGCGAGTTCAACCAATCCCAATTAAATAACTAGTGGACGAGCAAAAAGGGAGCATCTTACCTTTAATTAATTGATTGAAATAAAATTGAAAGATAGAGCATGAAAAAGGGCCCTTCAGCCCACTTCGACCATCGACCACCCGTTTGCACTAATTCCATGTTATCCCACTTTCTCATTCACTCCCTATACACTAGGGGTAATTTACACAGGCCAATTAATCTACAAACTCGCATGTCTTTGGGATGTGGGAGGAAACCCACATGGTCAGCGGAGAATTTGAAACTGCACACAGACAGCACCCAAGGACAGAATCAAACCTGGAACTCTGGCACAGTGAGGCAACAGCTTTAGCACTTGCACTACTGTGCTGCCACCTTACTGCTGCTTGTGCTCTTCAATGAAGCCCAGCATTCACCGTCACCCACACTTCAACCTCACAAAGAACCTCTGCCTCATATGTCCCTTCTCCAATGGAGCCTGCCTCCGCTTTATCCTCTCCATAGGTAAACAAACAGTTCTTCACCTGAGGCACAAGAAAGTGCTGGTGCTGGAATCTGGATGAAGATGCAAACTGCCAGAAGAACTCAGCAGGTCAGGCAGCAACTGTGGAGGTGGAAGGAAAGTTGACGTTTCGGGTGGAGACCCTGCATTGGGTTTTTTAAACTGTCATTGTTCCTCCTCCTCACCCCTGGGCCTATCAGTACATGAAACTATACTCCCTCCTCTTAGATTCCAGTATTCCAAGTCATATCCAAGCCCATCATTTCCCCATGGATGTTGTTTCTGTCGTGAATATATCGGATGGTTGAGGCTCCACAACCCACTTGGTGAATTAATTACATAGATTCCTAATCCACTGGGCAAGAAACCTCTTCCATTATTTGTCCTCAATGACCTATTCCTTATTCTGAGGCCATGACCTCAGTTCTTGACACATGAGGCATGGGAAACATCCATACTGCTCAATACCAAAAGAATTGTGGGCACGGCAATAAGATTCCAGAGCAGAGTTAAGTAGCACGCAGGTACACAGTTCCCTGAAAGTTGTCTCACAGGTGGAAAGGGTGATAAAGAAAGCTTTTGGTACATTGGCCTTCATCAGTCAGTGCACTGAGCTTAGAAATTGGGACATTTTGTTACAGCTCTACAAGATGTTGGTGAAGCCACATTTGGAGTACTGTGTCAGTTTTGGTCACCCTTTTATAGGAAGGATGTCATTAAGATGGAATGAGTGCAGGAAGGATTTACGAGGATTTTGCCAGGACTTGAGAATCTGAGCTTTCGGGAGGTCGGGCAAGCTAGGATTTTATTCCTTGGAGGACAGGAGGCTGATGGGTGACCTTATGTGGGGAACTGATAATGTGGATACAGAGTCTTTTACCCAGGGTAGAGGAATCAATAACCAGAGGACATAGGTTTAAGTTGAAAGGGGGAAGATTTAATAGGAACCAGGGGAACAGTTTTTTCACTCAGAGGGTGGTGGGTATAGGGAATAAGATGCCAAAGGAAGTAGATCAGACAGGTACTATAACAACATTTAAAAGACACTTGGACAGGTACATGTGTAAAGGTCCGTTTTTTTCAATACTTCAAACAAATAACAACACAAAAATTAGTAATAAAGAATTAAAATCTTTATTTCGCCCAGGCGGGTGTGGCAGTAAACATCTTACAATATGTAAAATGCAGACTAGTCAAGTCAAGTCAATTTTATTTCTATAGCACATTTAAAAATAGCTCTTGTTGACCAAAGTGCTTTACATCAGTGCAGGTACTAACGTGCTACATACAATGGTACACAGATCTAACAATACATACATAAGTACATACATACAGCGCTCCCTCAGAGGACCTCAAGAAACGCTTGTGAGCAGAAATAGGTTTTAAGTCTAGACTTAAAGGAGTCGATGGAGGGGGCAGTTCTGATGAGTAGAGGGATGGTGTTCCACAGTCTAGGTGCTGCATCCGCAAAAGTGCGGTTGCCCCTGAGCTTAAACCTGGACCGCGGGATAGTCAGTAGCCCCAAGTCGGCCGACCTGAGGGACCTGGAGGTAGAATGGTGGGTTAGCAGATTTTTGATGTCGGTGGGGGCAAGCCCTTAAGGGCTTTGTATACATATAGGAGGAGCTTGAAGTTGATTCTGTACCGTACTGGGAGCCAGTGGAGAGAGACCAGGATCGGGGTGATGTGGTCCCTTTTACGGGTACCCGTCAGACGTCTCGCTGCGGTGTTTTGGACCAATTGCAGGCGGGACAGGGATGATTGGCTGATGCCAGCCAGTGTTTAGGGAGTTGCAGTAATCAAGGCGGGAGGAGATAAATGCATGGATGATCTTTTCAAGGTCGTTGAATTGGAGGAATGGTGTGATTTTAGCTATCGTGCGAAGCTGGAAGAAGCTAGCTTTTACCACAGCATTGACTTGTTTCTCAAACTTCAATGCGGGTCAAATATCACGCCAAGGTTTTTGACTTGTGGTTTTAGTAAGGAAGTTAGGCTTCCAAGGCTGCCTGCTATCGTTTTGATGGAGTCCGAGGGGCCAAGTAGGATGACCTCAGACTTGCTCTCGTTTAGTTGGAGGAAGTTCTGCGCCATCCAACACTTTATATCCTCGAGGCAGTGCATAAGGCTGAGTAGATTTGATTGGTTGTTGGGTTTCAGGGGGAGTTGGTGCTGTGTATCGTCTGCATAGCAGTGGAAAGAAATGTCGTGCCCTTAAATGACTTGGCCTAGGGGGAGCATATACAGAGAGAGGAGAATGGGGCCTAGGATGGAGCCTTGTGGAACCCCGCAGCAAAGGCTAGATGGCGAAGAGAAAGAGTTGCCTATGTTTGTTGAGAAACTCCTATCTCTGAGGTAGGAAACGAACCAGCTCAGGGCAGTGCCATCAACACCAACCCCGTACCGGAGAAGGTCAATCAGGATGGTGTGGTCCACTTTATCAAATGCTGCGCTGAGGTCGAGAAGGAGCAGGATTGCGCAGTCGCCGGAGTCGATGGTGAGAAGCAGGTCGTTGTGTACCTTTGCTGTGGTGGGATGTGAAACCTGATTGGAAACTTTCCAGGATGGTATTTTGGTGTGGGTAAAGCATTAGTCGATTTAGAATTACCTTTTCAAGGACTTTTGAGAGGAAAGGCAATTTGGAAATAGGTCTGTAGTTGCTAGGCAAGGTGGGGTCTAGGTTAGTTTATTTCAGGAGGGGCTGGACCACCGCATGCTTGAAACAGGTTGGAACAGTACCAGTGGCCAGAGAACTGTTGATGATTGAGAGGATGCTGGGACCGGCTATTGCAATGACATCCTTCAGAAGGGCAGTGGGGACAACGTCGAGGGGGCAGGTTGCACGTTTCATAGTGGAGACCAGCTTTACAAGGGAGGTTAGAGTGACGGGTTAGAAACAGTCTAATTTAGAAGAACAGACCATGAGACAGCTAGGTCACGGATGGGAGGGGAAATATTCGTTCTAATGTTCTCAACTTTGCTAATGAAAAATGTAGTAAATTCTTCGCACTTAGCAGGGGACCCAGCTAAGCTGGTACTGGGGGCAGGACATATGGCAGAGGTGATGGTACTAAATAGGACCTTGGAATTATGGGCGTTTTTGGAAATAAGGTCAGAAAAGTATTGTGTTCTTGCAGACTTTACTGCTTCCTGGTGTTTGAGAAGATTGTTTCTCAGAGGTTCAAAGGAAATTTGAAGCTTATCAGATTTAAACTTCCATTGTGATTTTCTGCACTCAGTTCTTAGGGCTCTGGTGGTGTCATGGGGCAAGGGCCAGCCTTTAGGCTTAGGTTATTTTCATTTTAAGAGGAGCAACAGAATCCAGGATGGAAGAGCAATGGTATTGAATAAAGAAATTAGGTCGTCAGTGCTGAGATGGAGGGGAGAAGCCTCGATGGTGCAGATGGTCGGGAGCAGCTATGAGAACCTCAGAGAACCTACTGGCAATCGAAGAGTTTATGTAGCAGGAGTAGCGAACAGGGAGATGGGATTTTGAGGGAGAGAAAGGCAGAGATGCATCAAATATATTTGCACTATGATCTGACAGACAAGCATCAATAATTTCTATATTACAAATTGGGAGACCAGACGATAGCACCAGGTCGAGTGTATGGCCAAGCTTGTGTGTGAGTCCAGTGGTAAGTAGAGTCAGATTGAAGGACTCAACCAGGTTCATAAATTCACTCACAAGAGGCTTAGTAAGGCAGCAGACATGAATGTTAAAATCACCCAAGAATCAGGACCCGGTCAAATTTGGGTAACAAGCTTAGAGATAAGATCAGCAAATTGTGTGATAAAGTCCTTATGCATTTTTGGTGGGCGATACACAAGAACAATTAAAAGGGGACAGACTAGACCAACTATAATTAGTTGATGTTCGAAGCTGGAGATATGATCAGCGTTCAGGAGGCGGCAGTTGAAATGATTCTTAAACACAGTGGCTAGGCCCCCAACGTGTCCGGAGAGCGTAGGCGAGATGAAAAAGTTTCAGTTATCAGAACAGAGTTCCACGAGTGGAGCAAGCTCACCAGGATTAAGCCAGGTTTCTGTGACCAGTAAGAAGTCCAATCCACGTGCGATGAAGAAGTCGTTGAGGATGAAGGTTTTGTTCAGTAAGGGTCTTGCATTGATCAGGGCCACTTTATCAGGGACAGCAGGTGAGTTGTGGTCCGGTAGCGGCTCCCACGCCAGCGGGCGGAGGTTCAGGGAGACCACGCCGCTGCGTTTCACAGATGGCCTGGCTGGGAGTCCGCGGGCCGACAGACCGGGGACCGGAAAGATCGACCGGAGAGAGGCATACCTGGGCTCGAGGGACTGCCGATGGATGGAGCGGTAGGGCCGAGCAGGTCCGACTTCACAGCGCTGGGCGAGGCAAGCTGAGGTTGAACGGGCGCGGGCGAGATTCTTCAACCTTTCCAGGGCGCCCGCGCGTTTACTCCACCTCCTGGCCCGGTGCGTGCGGTGGCGGCCATAAGGCCGAGCCCGCACACCCACAGGGAGCCGAGCGAGGAGCGAATGGTAGAGGAAGCTTTGTCCGGGGCCTCGGATGAAGACATCGACGACAGAGGCTCGGATGTCCAGGAGAGTTTGGCATTCGTAGACCAAGATTGCCTGCAGGCCACACGGACGTCCAGACGGGCGACGACGGCAGCCAAACACTGTGTGTTGGTGAAGTGCTGTGGAGAGGTAAAGTGTGAGTCTTTAGCTCAAGAGTCTTCAGCGAGGAGGCTGAGGCAAGGAGACTATCAGCAGCAGATAGGAGAGGAAGGTTCAATCAGCTCTGTGAGTGAATCTTGTTATTTAATTATTGCTATGGCTGCAGTGGTAAAGGCAGGCAAGTTGTTGCAGCGTGTCTCCTGCAGGTTGTGGCAAGTCTGGGACACTGGTTGCCCTGATGACTACACCTGTGGGAATTGTGTCCATGTGCAGCTCCTTGAGGACCGCATTAGGGAACTGGAGCAGCAACTGGATGATCACATCTGGGAAATTGAGAGCTTCTTGGACAGGACGTATAACAAGATCGCTCCGAAGGTCCAGGAAGAGATATCAAGAAATCAAGTGAGATCTGATTGCTGGATTGGTGTGATTGTCTGGCATAGTTTTACTTTAAAAGTCAGATCCCTCAGCCATGAGGATGCTGCAAAAGGGAAGAGCGACATGGAGAGTCAGCAGAAACCATTCCTCAATGCATTATCAGCAGATTGACTCAGGACACTATATATGGTGCACAGACCATATATCATAGAGGGGTAGAGAGAAAGGAAAGGGCAGCTCCCTGTCAGCCAATACAGAGGTACTATAACCTCCAAACCTGGAGGCTTGTTTACTTGTAGCGTGCCTCTGGGTTCTAGGCTGGGACGTTACTGATCTACATCAATGTTGAGAACATACAGGGCAAGGTTGAGAACATACAGGGCAAGATTAGCAAGTTTTCTGATGATACAAAAGTGGGTGGTTTTGCAGATAGTGAAGATGGTTGTGAACGAAAGCAGCAGGATCTGGATTAGTTGGCCAGGTGGGCTGAGGAATGTTTGATGGAATTTAATATGGAGAAATGAGAGGTATTGGATTCTGGGATGTCTAACAAGGGCAGGACCTACACAGTGAATGGTAGGGTTCTGGGGAGTGTTGTAGAGCAGAGGGATCTAGGAGTACAGGTGCATGGTTTATGAAGGTCGCAGTAGATTAGGTGGTCAACAAGGCTTTTTGCACATTGGCCTTCATCAGTCAGAGTATTCAGTATAAAAGTTGGGAGGTCATGTTGCGGTTGTATAAGACGTTGGTGAGACCGCATTTAGAATATTGTGTTCAGTTCTGGGCACCATGTTAAAGGAAACATATTGTCAAGCTTGAACAGGTTCAGAGAGGATTTATGAGGATGTTGCCAGGACTAGAGGGTGTGAGCTATTGGAAAAGGTTGAGCAGGCTGGGACTCTATTCCTTGGTGTGCAGGAGGATGAGGGGTGATCTTATAGAGGTGTATAACATCAGGTAGATGCGCAGAATCTCTTACCCAGAGCAGGGAAATCGAGGACCAGAGGACATAGGTTCAAGGTGAAGGGATAAAGATTTAATAGGAATCTGAGGAACTTTTTCACACAAAGGGTGGTGGGTGTATGGAACAAGCTGCCAGAGGTGGTAGTTGAGGATGGGACTATCCCAACGCTTAAGAAACAGTTAGACAGGTACATGGATAGGACAGGTTTGGAGGGATATGGACCAAACACAGGCAGTGTACTTATGTACCTTGGAAATTGTTGGTCGGTGTGGACGAGTTGGGCTGAAGGGCCTGTTTCCACACTGTATCACTCTATGACTCTAAACATGAAGCAGTATGTTAGAAATACCTTTCCCTGGCAGGTGCATCAGAAACAAGAGGGCAGAGGACGGAGTTAAAAATATGGATTTGAGGGGAAAGATGTTTAAGTCTATTATTGTTACATACCATGGACAGTGTAAAACTTTGTGTTGCATGTTACCCAAATAGATCAGATATAGCATATATAAATGTAATCAAGTATCAAACACAAACTCAATTAGAATAGGTAGAGCAAAGGAGAAGAAACAAAATGTAGTTAACTACTCACTGCCACAGGAGATTTAATTGCTAGGTTTAAGAGCCATTTAGCCAGACAATATAGCCAGACAAATACAAAATAACCATATCAAAAGATGCAAATCTATTGCAAACATGCAGGATTTTACTTCGGAGTCACGTGAGTGACTACGTGAAGAAGCCCCGCCAGGCGCATGCGCGTAATTACGTCCACGCCTGTCGCACTGAACGGGCTGGAGAGCACAGCTCCACCAGCGGTAAGTAGAACTTGCAGGTAAGTGTTTTAAACAACTTTCCCTGCAGGGTATTTAACTCCGTAAAGCTGGCTCGAGTAGTCAGTCGGAGTTTTCGAGATGGATAGGTCCGGTCGGAGGGTTCGCTCAAAGCGTGGGTCCAGCGGCGACTCGCACTTTCGATCGGGTCGGGAGATAAGCGCGACAACTCCGGTTCCGATACCGGGTGCCGTTTCACCGGCAGCTGAGGTTACTAGCAAATCCTCTAGGATAGTTCCTCAAACTGAGCAGGCTGAGCCTGCTGAGAGCCACAGGAAGGCTAAACGAAAACCAAACAGGCCAGTATTATCAGACGAGTCTGATCAAGCTGGTGACTCTCCCCCAGGTACTAAATAACTGTGGGGCAGAATGCAGCACATGGAGAATATGCTCCAGTTTGTGATACACCAAGGGGCTAAGGCCCCAGTGCTTCCCCAGGCTGCTGAGCAGCAGGGCCCTTATGAAGGGGACTATATGCAATGCCGCCAAGGGGAGTTCCTTCCAGCGCCTGGTATAGGACTGGGGGATGCCTCCCTGGATTATCAATTGGGAGATGCGGGGCAGGATGCAGCTGACCCTGAGTCTGGTGTCCCTGCTTACGTGCAAACACCAGAGCACAAGAGCCACGCTCCGGGTGTCCCGGACATAGCGATGATCTTTGCTATTCCGGAGGGAACTGGTGAGGCAATGGAGGTGTACCTTGTAAATAACATTAATTATTTTATGAGGAGTTGCTGTAAATGAAAACTTTACAAGCTCTTAAGTGTGCAACATCTTTTAATGATAGCACTGGGTATTACATACACCTTCAAGCACCGGCTACATTTTCCTACTGAGGGGAAGGCGTTATGATTGATGTTAACTGGGCGGGGTTAATGGGAGTGAGGTAACTATATTATTGGTTGCATATAAACCATCTACATCCTTCCCCTTAGAAATCAAAAAACAGATTGTTGTCACGACAACAGAATTAAACAGCAGAATTAAACAAAATCGCCGTAGCGAACAGGCGGCTTACTGATCCTGCCCGAGCGCGTACGGATGTCTCCCCCTCCCCCCGAAAGAGCAGAAGAAGCAGGAGGACGCAAGGCAGCTGGGGAACCAGGGAAGGGCATTGGGGTGGGAGAAACAGGAGAGGGAGAACCGCGATCGGCAACAGGGGACCCGCGCAGAGGGGAACGAGGCGCCCGCGGCGGGGACCGAGGCATGCAGGGAACACCAGCCGGGGCGGCAGCCGGCTGCTGATAGGAGAGTGGAGGGGCATAGGGCCCAGGGGGCTGCGGCTGTGGCTCATTAACCGCAAGCAGGTGTTGTCGGCTTCTTCGGTAGATGGAACCCTCACAGTCGACCAGATACGACCGAGGTGAGTCGGCCACCCCAACCACGGTGGCCAGACGGTAGTGACCACTGGCGGGTGCCAGGTCTGCAACGAACCACTGACCACTGGCGGTCTGCAATCGAACAACCTGTCCGGGCAACAGAGGATCGAGTGGTCTGCACGACCGATCGTGGGAACGCCGCTGGCTGTCATGTTTCTCTTGAATTCGCCTCTGCACGGAGGCAGGGCTCCAGCACCCGAGGTTTCAGCTGGCGCTGGGCAATCGGGACGGTGGATCTGGTAGTTCTGGACATCAGACGCTGAGCAGGTGACCCCATGGCCGGATCCCTGGAAACATTCCTGAGGTTCAGGAGATCCAAATACAAATCAGAATTGGATAGTCGCGCCTGTTCCATCAGAAGCTTGGCGCTGCGGACGGCCCATTCTGCAAGGCCGTTGCTCTGTGGGTACTCTGGGCTGCTGGTGAAATGCACGAAGTTCCACTTGTCGGCAAAGCTTTTGAAATTCTCGGCTTGTAAACTGCCTGCCGTTGTCAGTCTGCAGCCTGACCGGGTCCCAAAAGTGGAGAAGTGTTTCCGCAGCTTGCGGATCACCATCTCCGACGTGAGGGATGTCAGCAAATCCACTTCGAACCAGTTGGAGTACGAGTCGACCAGGACAAGGTAGTGGTTACCACGCCACTCGAATATGTCGGCAGCCAGCGAGGACCAGGCCAAAGCAGGGGCGGGCTGTTGCAGCAGGGGCTGTCGCTGCTGGTGTGGCGCAAGACTGTTGCACGTGGAGCAGGCAGAAACTCGGTCTCGGATATATTTGGCCATTCCAGGCCAATAGAATTGGCACTGAGCGTGGGCGAGTGTTGCATCGACCCCAGGGTGTCCGCTATGGGCTGCACAAAAGCAAAAGTCAAACAGGGAGGACGGGACCACAACTTTATGTCCCTTGACGATAACGCCATCCTGGAGCACCAGTTCGTCGCGGACCAGGAAGAAAGGCTGTGTTTCAGATGGCGCGGCGGAGCGCTTTGTTGGCCACCCTGCTTTAATCACCGAGGCAAGCTGCTGCAAAACCGGATCGGCAGCGGTGTGCTCGGCCAAAACCTGTAGCTGCTTGGTGGGAATAAAGTTAACGCCCAGTACGAGCAAGTCCTCTGTTTCGTAGGGGTGGCGAGCGCAGGAGGTCCGCGGGGCGCGCGACAGGGTGTCCGCAATGTGCATCTCGGTGCCCTTCTTGTAGATTATGTCAAAGTCGAAACGCTGGAGCTGCAGCATCATACGCTGCAGCCTGGCAGGGGCAGCGTGAATCGGCTTGTTCAGGATCGTCACCAGTGGCTGGTGGTCGGTTTCGACCGTAAATCTGCTGCCGAACAGGAAGTCTCTGAACTTGGAGCAGGCGAACACCACCGCGAGCAGCTCTTTCTCGATCTGAGCGTACCGCTGCTCGGTGTCCGTCATGGTGCGGGAGGCATAGGAGACGGGATGCAGCGATCCATCGACAGACTGAAGGCAGGCCGCACCCAGGCCGAACTTGGAAGCGTCACAGGTGACGGTGATGGGGCGACCCACGTCGAAGAACCGCAACGTCGGAGTGCTAATCAGTTTCGACTTGAGGCGGTCAAAGGCCTGCTGGTGATATGGGAGCCAGGCCCAGGCGATATCCTTTTTTGTCAGCTGCCGCAGGGGAGCACTCAGCTCACTGAGGTTTGGTATAAACTTGCCAAGGTAGTTCACCATGCCCAAGAATCGTTGCAGACCTGGCACGTCGGTGCAACGCCTAAACCCAGCCAGGTTGACAGATTTATTGCCCGAGTCCCGGTGGTCCTCTTGTAAAACAACGACCTCAGACAATCTGCAGGCATGCATAGCTTTGTCCAACGTTAGATCCGGATCCCTCAAAAGCTCACATCGCAGCTTCTGGTCACGCATGCCAGTTACTAAAATGTCTCTAGTGAGCTGGTCTGTCATGTCGCCAAAACGGCACCGCTGGGCGAGATGACGCAAATCAGCAATAAAACATTCAACATGTTCATCCGGCAACTGTCTCCTTGTAAAGAACCGTGCCCTCTCTAGAATGCGGTTCGAGGGCAGGTCACAAATCTCCCTGAACTTACGTAGCAGGCAAGCGGGGTCATCAGCAGACTCTGCAGGAGTAATCACCTCATCATCGACGCCCAGGACCGCTGGAGCGTAGGTGAAAGTTCTGGCTCTCTTCATGGCATCAGGTCCGACAAGGTTGAGTAGGAGGGAAGCTTTAAGGGAGTCAGGATCAGCGCGGTGTGCGACGTTGACAAAGTGTGTGAAATCAAATTCAAACGTGGCCCAGCGCTCAGAGATGTCGGCATCGAAGACAAGCTGCTCGGGCTTTCTGCAAGAGGACGCCATGGCCAGAGAGATCAAAAGCACAAAAAACACAAATCAAAAAAAAGAAATAAAAACCGATAAACAGGAGACGCAAGTATCTTCCAGCTTTGACACCATGTAAATGAAAACTTTACAAGCTCTTAAGTGTGCAACATCTTTTAATGATAGCACTGGGTATTACATACACCTTCAAGCACCGGCTACATTTTCCTACTGAGGGGAAGGCGTTATGATTGATGTTAACTGGGCGGGGTTAATGGGAGTGAGGTAACTATATTATTGGTTGCATATAAACCATCTACAGTTTCTCACCAGCTACAGCTATCGGTCATCCAAGAGACCAGTAATAGAACACAAAACACCTGTCAACTGTGCGTCGTTAAAAGTGCCTATGGTGAACCCAGCAATATGGGCACCTATGACTCCTATGAGGGGTCAGGAGGTACGTTACCAACACGTCCTCAAACTGGTGGTGGCTACGATCACTGCATTTGGCACCATGGTCCGAGGGACCGTGTTAACTCAATTACAAAAAGACATGTTGGCTATGATGTGCAACGCTTTCTTTGAGGTTAATTGTATTCGAAAAATCGCCATCAGGCCGACCCTGAATCACAAGTTTGCTGCGCTCTGTAAGGCGACCAATGTCCAAACGCCTGACCTCCTCTTTGGTAATGATCTCGTGAAACAAATTCGGGATATTGACGAGGAGGCAAAAACCATAGGGTCCGGGTGCTGGGCCCTGCAGGGGGAGACCAGGGTGGCAACGAGGATATCCACCACGGCAGTTTGCCTACAACCCCAATACGGCCAGACAACAGCCTTACAAGCCACCTGGAGAGGTTCAGGGACTTTGTGTTCAGGTTAAGAATTCTGGTGTGCAACCTCCTATTGGAGGTAGATTACAATTGTTTTATACGGAATGGTGCTGTATAACGTCTGATATGTTTATACTAAATACTGTGTCCGGTTCTACCATTGAGTTTATCTCAGGGATAGATCCACCTCACCAGCACAAGCCTAGTAAAATGTTGGTGTTTTCTGCTCCAGAGACTGGGCAGGTAAATGTGGAGATTGAGAATTTATCCCGAAAAGGTGTGATTGAAAAAGCCATTCATCATCCTCAACAATTTGTGTCTAATATTTTTCCCAGCCCTACAAAAGATGGTGGTTGTAGAGTAATTCTGCACCTCACTCACTTAAATGCTTCAGTTCTCTATAGGCATTTTAAACTGGACACATTCGTTACTGCAAAGCAGCTGATGTCACAGGGTTGTTATATGGCCACCATTGATTTACAAGATGCCTGTTATTCGGTGCCAATTCATGCTCATTATCGCAGGTACTTGAAATTTAATTGGATGGGACAGCTGTGGCAATATAAAGCATTGCCTAATGGATTAAGTTCAGCACCTAGGCTATTTACTAAATTGGTCAAACCTGTGCTGGGGCTATTGAGGGCCCACAATCGCATTGTCGTGGCTTATTTAGATGATATCATAATTGTGAGGAATCGGTTGCAGCAACCAAAAATGTGTTTGAAGCATTAGGGTTTTTGGTCCATCCAACTAAGTCCAAGTTACAGCCAACCCAACAAATTGAGTATTTGGGTTTTCTTATTGATTCAGTTCATATGACAGTCACATTACCAACAGCGAAGGTAGTCAATATTGTTAATGTCTCTATTTGCCTTACACAAAACCTTTATCCCTCCATCCGAGACGTTGCCAAGGTCATTGGGAAATTGGTAGCAGCCTTTCCTGCAGTACGGTTCGGACCTTTGCATTATCAACATTTGCAAAGAGCAAGAGAACAAGCATTGAACCGAAATGCAGGCCATTTTGATCGGGTTATGCAGTTACCAACCACGGCTCTAGCAGAATTGCAGTGGTGGATTGTTAATGTTAGTCAAGCCACCAATCACATTTTGGTGGACGAACCTTCAGTGATCTTACAGACTGATGTTAGCGTTCTCGGATGGGGGGGGGGGGGGGGGGGGGGCTACGGACACAGAGTCTAGCTGTAGAGGGAGATGGAATGAACAAGAAGACTTGCTTCTCCACACACATGGGATTCATTATCTGGAATTATTGGGGGCATTTTATGGGTTAAAAGCATATTGCTCCACAATGATTTACACGTTCAACTCCAGATTGATAACACCACAGCTGGGGCATATATTAATCATATGGGCGGAGCTAGATCAGTGTTATGTGATAACTTGGCTAATGTTATCTGGCATTGGTGTATTTCAAGGAACATCTGGGTTTTAGCCATCTATCTACCAGGTATAGACAATGTGGTAGCAGACCTTAGGTCGAGAACGTTTAATGACAATATAGACTGGATGTTGAATGCTAAAATATTTCAAACGATTGTTACTCGATTTGGATTGCCGGATATTGATCTCTTCGCATCCCGGCTGAATCACCAGTTGCCTAAATATGTCTCCTGGGAGCCAGATCCAGGTGCAGTAGCTGTGGATGCGTTCTCGTTACATTGGGGACACTCATTCTTTTATGCATTTCCTCCATTCTGCCTGATCGCGAAATGTCTCACCAAAATAGAGCGTGACTCCGCCACCGGCATTTTGGTGGTCCCAGATTGGCCAACACAACCATGGTTCGCATTGGTACTGAGAATGATGGCACAGCCATTTATGATGATTCCCAGCTGCAGTAATTTGTTGGTGCATCCGGTTACAGGAGAAAGTCACCCATTACATGACCGTATCAATTTGTTGGTCTGCAGGTTCTGACCAGACCATTCCAAGGGCTTCGAGGTTATCACTGCAGGCTGGAGAAATACTAACAACCAATACATGGTGCACATAAAGACATGGGAGATGTTCTGTGTACAATCCAATATATCTTATGATACTGCTAGCATATGTGATGTGTTGGAGTTCCTTGCTAATTTGCATTTTGATGAGCACCTCAGTTACAGTGCTATTAACACTGCTCCCAGTGCTTTGTCCTCTTATTTAGGGCAGTCTTCAGAACAACAACCTATCGGGTCTCATCCGTTAGTATCCTGGTTTATGAGAGGAATTTTTAACAAAAACCCTCCTCAGCCCAGATACACAGCAATCTGGGATATCAGTATAGTTCTCACACTGCTTCGGCAATGGGCTCCAATTACATCATTATCTTTGCAAAAATTAACTATTAAAGTGGTTATGCTAATGGCGCTGGTTTCAGCACAACGTGTACAACCATTACACTTGTTAAGAATAGATTGTATCCATTTCTCTCTCGATGACATTACATTTTATGTCTGTGATTTAATCAAACAAAGCAGACCAGGAATGTCAGGAACCAAGGTGACGTTTAAAGCATATCCTGTTGACCAAATGTTATGTGTAGTTAAACATTTAACCCAATATATTGCGTTAACAAGGAGTCTCAGAGGTTCTGAGATGGGACTGCTCCTCAGTCACAAAAAGCCATATAAACAAGTGTCAGTACAAACTATTTCTAGATGGTTGAAACAGGTTCTCAATTATGCTGGAGTCGACACGGATATGTTTAGATCTCACTCCACCAGGGCGGCGTCTACATCCGCGGCGAAGGCTCAGGACGTGCCGCTAGACCAAATCCTCGCGGCCGCAGGATGGTCTAGAGAGTCAACTTTTTCTCGTTTTTATGACAAACCTGTTCAGACAGTGCCACAGTTTGGGCCTGCTGTTTTGGGTTCCATTTAATTCTGTTGCTTTGTTTATATCGATTATTGTTTGTAATTTCCCCCTGGGACAGAGGGGTTATTACTGTTTTTTGTTATCATTCTTAAAATAGTTATTGAATAATTCATGCAATGTTCAATATATTATTTATTTACTACTGTGTCAACCAAAGCAGATTGTCGTATGGAGTGCATCTACGGCATGGAAACACAGAGCTTTGAAATCTTCACGTAGTCACTCACGTGACTCCGAAGTAAAATAGTAAGATTAAACAAGAACTTACCAGTTCGAAGTTTGATCCTTATTTTATGAGGAGTGACGTTGAGGGATTACGTGCCCTCCGCTCCCACCCTCATAATCTAAGAGATCATCTGGTAGTTCTAGTCTTCTTACAGCCTTACTATGTTACTTCGGCTATTTGTTTTCTGTGTTTTCACGCCGCTGCTTTGAAGTATGACGCGCATGCGCCTGATGGGGCTTCTTCACTTAATCCCTCAACGTCACTCCTCATAAAATAAGGATCAAACTTCGAACTGGTAAGTTCTCGTTTAATCTTACTATTAACATGCGTAAGGAAAACAGTGCCTGTGGTGACTGTTTCTGTGTTGTACAGCTCTGTGCCTCTATGACTCAAATTAATATATTTCATCATTGCTTAAGGAATTTTGGAGTTTCATCAGGATTTCAACTAAAATAAACTATGTTCAGGACTTGTGCACAGATGGTGGGAACTGAATTTCCAACCGGTTGCAAGTATGGATCAGCAGACAGACACCAGTCCCATAAAGGTGTTAAATTATGCACCAGAACTGAACTTCAGGGGACTCGAATAGATACAGTAACATAGATGTGTGCATGAACATGAGAGTACCTGTAGTCAGGTTAGAGATACAGCATGGAAACAGGCCCATTGTTCACCGAGTCCACTCTGACCAATCGATCACCGATTCACACTAGTTCTACATTATCCCATTTTCTCATTCACTTCCTATACATTAGGGGCAATTTACAGAGGCCAAGTAAACTGCAAACCTGCACGTCTTTGTGATGTGGGAGGAAACTAGAGTACGCAGAGGAAACTCATGCGGTCACCAGAAGTATGTGAATGGATGATTAGTACGGATGATTTCTTGGTTAGTACAGGTGTCAGGAGCTATGGAGAGAAGGCTGGAGAAAGGTTAGGAGCGAGAGATAGATCAGCCATGATTGAATGGCGGAGTAGACTTGATTGGCCGAATGGCCTAATTCCGTTCCTATCACATAACCTTATGACCTTATGATTGATGGTTAGCATAGACTCGATGACCTCCCACGCTGCATTACCAAACAAGATCAGGCCGTAAAATAAACTCACCAGACTGGTACGGGCAGGACAAAACCATGCGGTCGCCTCCTTGAATTGACACGGTGGCTGAGGTGGGAGGTGTGGCGCCTTCACGCCCACATTGGTTTTGCATACAACCTGTCACAGCTGGCGACTCACCAGCAGCCTTACGAGACGTTCTAGCCACAAGAGCACAATAACAACTCCAAGGTCAGACGCACTATCTGCACACAGGTTATGATTGTTGAGAATGGAGGTAAAAGGGGCTTCTGGAATAAACATGACACAAGGGGTCTGGCTCAGCTAAGTGTTGTTTGTTCTTTGCTTTCTGTCATGGGATTCAGTAGATCCTACGCAGCTGTGTTTTACACTACAATCGCATGCATAGAAGGATCTGCAGACGATTGTGTCTAGTTCACAAACACCTGCAACAAAGCTCAGAATTTGCCTTTTTAAACGTAAAATAATACTCCATATTGCAAAACAGTTCTGCACTGAATTTGCAGGTGGAGTACACAAATTCGATCCAATCCTCATCGCCATTTGTAAGATATTACAGAAACAAACACCAGTTTCAGTCAAACAGTTGCCAGTGTGGGTCTTCTATATTTTACAAAAATATACTGTGCATACTCATGCACATATTCACGTTGCTGATAAGATGAATATATCACATCACTTAAATCACACCTCCTGGTACTCAGTTCTTACAGTTACCTTTATATACACTACAATGTAGCCCAGTCCATTGCACAGATGAGACTCCGCACCATTGACTCCGTCTACACTTTATGCTGCATCTGGAAATCAATGATGTCCCCAATCGCAGTCATTCCTTCTTCTCCTCACTTATGTCCAACAGAAGGTATAGAAGCTTGAAAGCGTGCACCATCTGACTCAGGATCAGCTTCGTCCCCATTATTATAAGGCTTCTGAATGGCCTTTCCATAACCTAAAGTAGTGTTGAATCCATAAGCATCTGCAGTTCCTACCTACACATTTAGTTTAGTTTAGAGATACAGCGCGGAAGCGTACCGTTTGGCCCACCGAGTCCACGCAGACCAGCGATTCCTGTAAACTAGCTCCACCCTACACACTAGCACATGGGACATTTAACGATTTTTTAATCTAAGCCAATTAACCTACAAACCTGTACGTCTTTGGAGTGTGGGAGGAAACCGGAGCATCCGGAGAAAACCCATGTGGTCATGGGGAGAATATCAGGATCAAACCCAGGTCTCTGGCGCTATAAGGCAGCAACTCTACCGCCACATCACCGTGCCAGCCCAGATCGTCACTATAACTGGTGCTAACAATACTGTTGTAACTGACTCAGTGTCAGTGTAACTAGATCAGACAGTTTCATGGAATTGGAAAATAAAGTCTGCTGGGGTGGAGTGAAATCCATTCAAAAATGTTAACTGGACAGTGGAAATATTTCTCTAACAGCAATAACTCTGCTGTTAGAGAAAGAAAGCCGTGTGTTAAGTAGATGTTCTCTCTCCCTGCTCTTTGCATCAGTTTGAAAATGTTACTGCTCCCTTGTCAATAAAAGAATCGATAAAGAATAACTGAACTTCTGGTCTGAGTTCTGAGTTAATACAAATGGAGATATTGTCCATTTGGTTGCTAACGTACTCTTGGACCTTGGTTGTAACTAATCAGAGCAAACAGAGCATTTAAATTATATACTGTATACCGGACTGGGGTCTTTCCATGGAAGAGTTTGTTGTACTTTGCACCCTTTAGTAAATATGTGGTGGTAGGACTATTCAGCAGATGGTAACAGCAGTTGAAAGGCACAACATTTCAACAAAATTGTTCCTCATAAACTGGATACAGAATTACATGGTAAATATAAGTTATTATTACCCATATCACACATCTGAGCTATGCTTTTACAAAATTGTATTCCCTTCATTTTTACTGCCAGCAGGGGTAACAGGGGAATATTTTCTTGTATTCCCCTTTCTTGCGAACGCCTATGGACTTTACCTGTTAAAACAGCGGTGAATATAGCCTTATATTCCCCTGGTCTCACATCCGGGAACTTGGCAATGTGACGCTGCGTGGGAAATTTAGAATTTGTTCTCGACAAGCAAAATGGCAGCCTCCTGCGAGAAGAGGTTCGCGACTTTTGACGAACAGAGATTTTCCTCTAGATGTCTGATAATGGGTAATAATAACAATATTGACTGTCCTCTTTCGGGGGATACGACATATATTGCCCTCACTAGATCCATATTGCCCTCGTCTTCGACTCGGGCAATATGAATCTAGTTCAGGCAATATATGTCGTATCCCCCTCAAGGCCAGTCAATATTCTATTTTACTTCGGAGTCACGTGAGTGATTACGTGAAGAACCCGCCTCACGCTGGCAACGGCATGACGTCAACGCTGACGGCGGAAGGAGGAGCTGCAGTAAGGAGCAGCTCCTCGCAGCGGTCGGAACGGCCCCGCAGGTAAGTGCAGCAAAGTTGCGATGTTTTTAGCGGACGCTGGGTAGGTCCAGCAGTAATAGTTATGTAAAATCAAGTCAGAGTCAAGTTAAGTGCTGGATAGCACAGATTATGAAGTAAAGGAAAATTCGCGGGTAAAGTGCTTCCTGGGGTGAAAAATAAATATACGGGAAAGCTAGTGCGGAGCCGGTTCCGATACCGGTGGCCGCAGATATACCCGTTAGCGAATTATTTTCCAAAAATGATAACCACGGAAAGAAATGCTCCCGAAAATGGAAAAAAAAAAAAAAAAATCTGAGAGGCCCGTGGTTTTGATGACTCTGATATTTGAAAGTCCTCCAGATAATTAAACTATGTGGAACTAATTATGGAGCATATGGAGAAAGTTCTCCAAATAATTAGGAGACTAGGGTCACAGTACCCAGATGAATCCCAAAAAAAATCCCTGAGGGGTTTAATTATTCTGAATATGGCTGTGGGCCTAATTGGGAGTTAGAACTCCGGACCCAGGATTTCGGCCGGAAGAAGTCTCATGGGATGAAATCCCAATTGATTTAGGGCTGCAGAAGGCAGACCCTGTTGATGGTGATTTGCATTTGAAAGCACACCACAAAATAAATAAAAAAGAGAAAAAAAAAAGGCCAAATGTGCCTGTGATAGCAAAAGAATTTGCTATATATGAAGGAAGTGGTGAGGCTATGGAAGAAAACCTAGCTGCCAACATATATATATGGTATCTCACCAACTTCATGATTCTGTGATGATTGAAATATTAAAATTGCACAGCACAGGAAATTGAGCCTCATTGGAAGTGCCTACGGTTTATCCGTTGATATGGGCATCCATGATCCCAAATATGAGAGCGTCAAGTAGTGAGGTTTAAAAATCCTCACAAATTATTTCTCCTGCTATTATGGCTTTTGGGGAGATGGATAAAAAAAAATTAAAAAAAAGAAAAAGACGCTATTGTGCAATTCTTTCTATGAAATTTTGTATGAGGTAAATGGCTATTTGGCCCATTTTTCACCCAAGGTTTGCATACCTGTGTCGAGCAAGTGGTGTTTAAGCTCCTGGTTGTCTGTTTGGAGTAGTCTGCCTAAATTATTAAAATTGGATGAAAAGCTAAATATTTTAGCTGCATGAAACCTTCGTCTTTGGACAAAAAGGTATTTTCGCCCAGAAGGGGATTTGATTTTGGAAATAGAGGCAGAAATATGTCAAGGAAGTCTTATTGTACTGCACAGCCAAATTACTTACCCGAATTCGGGGGAAAAGGAGACCACCCAGCTCATATGGAGAGGAATTAAAGACTTGGTCTATGCTTAAAGAAACTGCGGATTAATCTCCAGTTAGAGGGAGATTACAAAAAGTTTATAAAGACTGGCTTACTATTACTTTTGATCGGTATATATTACAAGCAGTTTCATTAACCATTATTACTTTTGGAGAAGGGGTTAATCCTCCTGTACAGAATAAACCTGCTTATGTTTTCGTGTTTCTGCAATTGGAAAAGCAGAGATTAATGTCCAAATTGCCTAATTATCTGGCAAAGGGGTAATGGAAAAAACTTATGAACACGAGCATCAATTTCTTTTAATATTTTAGAAGGAATAAAAAGATGGCGGTTGCAGAAGTATTCAGGACCTTACAGATCTAAATAAGTTTGTAGAATACAAACATTTTAAAATGGAGACATTGAATACTGCAAAATATTTAATTCAGCAGGTTGTTATATGGCTAAGATTGATGAAAGACGCCTATTATTCTGTACCTATGCATCAGTTCTTTTGGTGGTACTTAAAATTTGATTGGTTGGGACAATTATGGCAGTTAAGCTTTGCCAAATGGACTGAGTTCAGCTCTTAGACTCTTTACAAAAACTGGTGAAACCAGTTTAGCCCAATTAAGAGCACAAATGCACATTATTATAGCTTATCTCAATGACATTCTGATCATTAGTGATTATCAAGAGTCAGCTGAGAACTCAGTTTCAGTTACGAAAGCTTTGTGGTAAGCTAGGGTTCTTGATTCATCCAATTAAGTCCCAGCTGCAGCCAGCACAAACAATTAACTTTTGGGGTTTGTAATTAACTCAGTGACTATGTTAATAACTTTACCAACAGATAAAGTCAATGATATTTTGGTAACTTGTAATTATCTCATTCAAACCTTATCCTTCCATCCGAGAAGTAGCGAAAACCATTGATAAACTGGTAGCAGCATTTCCTGCAGTAGAATTTGGTCCATTACATTATCAAAATCTTTGGAGGGACAAGATACGAGCTCTCAAAGAGAAGGCAGGCCACTTGACAGGCATATGTAATTAACAAAAGAAACTGTGTTGGAATTACAATGGTGGGTTTAAAAAATGTCCCACAAGCTGCTAATAAATATCATGATTAAACAGCCTGAAATGGTTTTACAAACAGATGCTAGTGTTCTCGGATGGGGGGCAACAGATTCATCCTCCAATTGTGGAGGGAGATGAAAAAGCTCAAGAAGAAGCGTTTCTTCAAGCTTATGGTATTAACTATTTGGAGTTATTGGGTGCTTTTATGGACTAAAAGCATATTGTTGTGCTAAACAAGGTGTACATGTGTTGATATAGTTAGACAATAATACGGCTGTTGCATATATTTATCACATGGGGGAGTTAGATCAGTATCATGTGATTGTCTGGTCAATTAATATGGTAATGGTGTATTGATCGCCAAATATGGATTTCAGCAAGCTACATTCCAGGTAAAGACAATGTGGAGGCAGATAAAAGATCAAGGATATTTAAAGATTATACGGAATGGATGCTTAAGCCAGCAATATTTAAAAATATTATAAACCAATTTGGGTTACCAGAAATTGATTTGTATGCATCAAGGCTTAATCATCAATTACCTAAATATGTGTCTTGGGAACACGATCCAGATGCAGTAGCAGTAGATGCTGTTTCGTTAAACTGGGGGAAATATGTTCTTTTATGCTTTTCCACCATTTGCTTTCATTCAGAGATGTCTGAAGAAGATAGAACAAGATTCTGCCTCTGGATTGTTGGTAGTTCCAAATTGGCAAACTCAACCTTGGTTCCCAGTAATGCTGAATATGACTAAAGAGCCATATATGTCGATTCCTAACTGTAGTGATATTTTGATTCATCCAGTAACTAAAGAAATTGGTCCATTATATGCATATATGAATTTATTAATCTACAGGGTTTGACCAGACCACTGCAGGAGCTGGGATTATCGGACAAAACGATGGAAATTATAGTCGCATCATGGCGAGATAGCACACAAAACAATATATGACATATATTAAGTAATGGGAAGAATTTTGCACACAGTCAAATATTTCTAATGATATTATGAATATTGCAAATGTTTTGGAATTCCTTGCCAATTTGCATTTTGAGCAACATTTAAGTTACAGTGCCATTAACACTGCACGCAGTGCCTTGTCATCCTATTTAGGACTTATGACTGATCAGAAATCAATTGGGTCACATCCATTAATATCTAGATTCATGAAAGGAATCTTTAACATTCATCCACCCAAATCAAGATACACAGAGATTTGGGATGTGAGCATTGTACTTACTCTACTTAGACAATGGACTCCAATTGAAGGATTGACATTGGAAAGATTAACATTGAAATTAATAATGTTAATGTCACTGGTCTCAGCTCAAAGAGTGCAAACTTTACAAATGTTGCGTTTAGACTGTATGCATGTGACTACAGATAATATTGTGTTCTATGTTTACGAGCTGATCAAACAAAGCAGACCAGGGAGATCTGGAGCAAAGGTAACCTTTCAAGCTTATCATATTGATCCTACTTTGTGTGTGGTTAGACATTTGAACCAATATATTAAAGTTACTGAGACTCTTCGAGGAAATGAAAAAACGTTAATGGTTACGCACAAAAAACCACACACAAAAGCTTCAGTTTAAACTATCTCAAAGTGGTTGAAACAGGTGTTGCTTTTAGCGGGAGTAGACACTGAGGTGTTCAAATCTCACTCCACCAGGGCGGCAGCTACGTCCGCGGCGAAGGGGCGGGACGTACCTCTCGAGCATATTTTAAAAGTCACAGGGTGGAGTAAAGAAGAAACGTTTTCAAAGTTCTACAATAAACCTGTTCACACTATGATAAGCTTTGGACACGCGGTGTTGGGAGCACTATAAGCATCTGCTTTGTTTACTATTAATTGCTTTAATCAGTTGTGTAGTCACTTATATCTTTTATCACTTGTAATCATTTCCCTCAGATATAAGGAGGGTTATTATATGGTCTTTAAGCCATTAACAAAGTTAATTGTGAAATGCTTTAACATTAGTCTGGTGTCTCATGTATGTGTTTACTTAGCCGGACTGTCGTACGGATTAATTCTACGACATAAAAAACACAGAAAGCTTTAAAATCTTCACGTAGTCACTCACGTGACTCCGAAGTAAAATAGTAAGATTAAACGAGAACTTACCAGTTCGAAGTTTGATCGTTATTTTATGAGGAGTTACGATGAGGGATTACGTGAAGAACCCGCCTCACGCTGGCAACGGCATACTTCAAAGCAGCGGCATGAAAAACACAGAACACCAAAAGCCGGAGTAACATAGTAAGGCTCATAAAAGACTTAGAACTACCATTTGATCATTTATTTTATGAGGGTGGGGAGTGGAGGGCACGTAATCCCTCATCGTAACTCCTCATAAAATAACGATCAAACTTCGAACTGGTAAGTTCTCGTTTAATCTTACTATTATTATTCATTAATATCCAACAATGGACAAGCAGACTTTACCTTTAGTTAGACTCTCATAGAATGACAATCAAACACACTCTCCAGACGACAGTGAGTATTTTTAACAAAATGAAGTATAAACTGATTTAAGAGGGATACTGTGGATTTGGAAATTTGAATTGTTACAAATTGGAAAGTCTCAATGTGGAACGTAGAGACCAAAATACTAACTATTAGCCGCCAATTAAAGAAGAGCTGAATAATCAACAAAACCCAAAGAGCTGAAGGACTCAACAGGTCAAGTAGCATCTGTGGAGGTAATCAATACATGAAGCTTTGGGTTGGGACCCTTCTTCAGCTTCCAACTCGAACCATTTGCCAGCCTATCCATTCTCTCAACAGATGTTGCCTGACCTGCTGAGCTCCTCCAGCACTTTATGTTTTGCTCAAGAGTTCAGTATCTGCAGTTTCTTTCGAAAGCTGGATTTTCTGTAGTATATGAAAACTTCTTTGCAGAATTCTAGTTAGGTTGTGTATAACTTTTATCAGTCATTCCCTCTCTTTCCTTAGGTTTCCCTAAGTGAACACGTGGGTGAAAGTGATGAGAACGTGGAACGAGGCAACTGGTCCTCGAAGACCGACTACCTGCTCTCAATGATCAGCTGTGCTGAGGGTCTGGGCAACATCTGGAGATTCCCTTACCTGGCGTACAGGAATGGAGGAGGTACTGTAGAGGTTTCACAATTCACGTGAAGGAAAAATAATAATAAAGGAAAGAATGCATTGATTTAACAGAATGTAAAATTCAATGTTTGAGATAAATATTTTAATGTTAAACTGTAATGATGAAATGAATGATGAACTGAATCTTTGAATGGTCAAACCACCCTTCACCTGTATCCACCTATCTCTGGCCAGGCTTCATCCCACACTCACCTATTTTTTCCAGTTTTTTTCCCTACTGCAATAGTTTGAAGAGGAATCCTGACCCGAAACATCACCTCTCCATGTCTTCCAGAGATGCTGATTGACCTGCTGAGTTACTCTAGCACTGTGCATTTTGCTGAACCTTGGAACTGTTGGTTGTTTATAATGTCTTGTTTCCTAGAATGAGGATGATGATTTATTCCTCACTCCTTGTTTTTCTGAGGATATTGAAAGAAAACATCGCTCTGAAGGTCTGGAGTCATGCATACATCAGTCCTTCAAGTCCTGGCAACATCCTCATAAATCTTCTCAGCACTCTTTTCAGCTTAATTACATCCTTGCAACAGTAGGGTGACCGAAAGTGAACATAGTACTGCTTACAGTGCCTCAACAACATCTTGTGCAACTATAACATCATATCCCAACTTCTATACTCAATACCTTGACTGATGAAGGGCAAAAACAACCTCAAAGAGCTAGAGGAACTCAGCAGGTCAGGCAGTATCTCTGGAAGACATGGATGAGTACCAAAAGCCTTCTTTACCATCCTTGTCCATCTTGGTAACACAAATGAGGCTTGACCATAAGAGGTCAGCAAACCTGATGCATTAATGTCCAGTCAGAATGTTGGCATCTGTAGTTCCCTGGCTTGTCCTTGTTGTCCTTTTAAAATAAACCATTCGTCAATCTTCCAGAGCTTCAGCTGTGTGTAAAGATGATGTAGCTACGTCTGCAAGGGCCTCCAAGTGTGCGAGTTCAGCTACCAGTTATGTATTTAGATGGTTTATCACCAGGGCAATATGTAGATGACAAACAGGAGAGAACCAGGATATATCTTCTATCTCCAGGAGACTAGTAGTATCCACGATAAAGTTCTTGCGTGTTGGCAGTGAGAGAGGCAATTGGTAAAAATTAACTGATGAACAGAGGCCCAGCGGTAGAGCTGCTAGCTCACAGCGCCAGGATCCCAGATTCGATCCTGAGTACTGGTGCTGTCTATATGGAGTTTGCGCGTTTAGTTTAGAGATACAGCGCGGAAACAGGCCCGTCAACACACTAAGGACATATTACAACTAAAGCCAATTAACCTATGAACCTGTACATCTTTGGAATATAGGAGGAAACCTGAGCACCCGGGGAAAACTCACGTGGTCATAGGGAGAACATCCAAACTCTATACAGAGAGCATCCATAGTTCTCCCTGTGACTGTGTTGGTTTTCTCCGGGTGCTGGGGTTAGCTCTCACATTCCAAAGACGTGCAGTTTTGTTGCTTAATTGTCCTTTGATAATATCCTCTCGTGTGTCGGGAGTGGATGAGAAAGTGGAATAACATGGAATGGGTGATCGATGGCGGCATGGATTTGTGGGCTGAAGGACCTGTTTTCACACTGTATCTTCAAACTTACATGGATCTCAATTCATTAATGAGAATTCCAGAGCCAATACATCCGGTGCACTGGTCCTGCTTTGAGCAAACGACTAATGGCCCTGTCTCACTGTGCGAGTTGACCCACGAGGTACCCCGAGTGACAGACTCGTGGCTGTGCACGAGACTGCAAGTTTATGATCAAGTGTGTAACCGAGTTCCCACGGGTATGTCATTGCTGCGATGTTCCTAGTTCCTCTCCCGAGTTAGCAAGTTCCTCTCCCGTTACTCTTGAGCCAACCGTGAATGAAGGTATGTTTTAATAAAGCAACAATGTTAAAATACATCTCCATCCTGTGGTTTTGAGTTATTTCAGCGCGGCGGCATCTATTGATATGACCTACAATGGGAAAATGCGCATCCTCCAGTAACCAAGCATTTCTTGTTGTTTTATGTTTTTAAATACTTTTTTGCAATGGATCTCTATTTTAAATAATTTTCAAAAAGGAAGCAGCCCGGGTGACTGACATTGAGCGGCCGCCGGGACCCGACAGCAGACACACACACACACACACACACACACACACACACACACACACACACACACACACACACACACACACACACACACACACACACACACACACACACACACACACACACACACACAGAGAGAGAGAGATACACACAGACAGCAGGACTGGCCGCCACTTCAGAGGAAGGAAGCAGCTCGGGTGACTTTGAGCGGCCGCCGGGACCCGACATCAGACACACACACAGATACAAACAGATAGACAGAGAGGGAGAGAGAGAGACACACACACACACACACACACACACACACACACACACACACACACACACACACACACACACACACACACACACACACACACACACACACACACACACACACACACACACATACACACAGACAGCAGGACTGGCCACCACTTCAGAGGAAGGAAGCAGCTCGGGTGACTTTGAGCGGCCGCCGGGACCCGACAGCACACACACACACAGATACACACAGATAGACAGAAAGGGAGAGAGAGAGACACACACACACACACACACACACACACACACACACACACACACACACACACACACACACACACACACAGATACACACAGACAGACAGAGACACACACACACACACACACACACACACACACACACACACAGATACACACAGACAGCAGGACTGGCCGCCACTTCAGAGGAAGGAAGCAGCTCGGGTGACTGACATTGAGCGGCCGCCGGGACCCGCCAAGGCTCTTGGGTGCTGGGATCATTCTCTGCGGGATGGTTAGCGCGGGAGACATGTGTAGGAGAGGAGTGCTGACTGCAGGCAGACACTTTGGTAGTGATTGCCCACCAGCCTCAAAAGCCGCTTTGTTTCCCTGTCCCTATGATAGCAGGGGGCATTCAAGCAGCACAATAGCCCCCTCCCCCTCCACGCCAACACAAAGGGCAACGATCCCAAGGCTTTAGGGGCAGAAACGGAAGGCAGACGCAACAAGCTGGCGTAACGCGGGCCAGGTAACATCTCTGGAGAAGGTGACGTTTTGGATAAGGGCTCGTCTTCTGAAGAAGGATCTCGACCCGAAAAGTCACCTATTCCTTCTCTCCAGAGTTGCTGCCTGACCCGCTGAGTTACTCCAGCTTTTTCGTTGAATGGGTGACGTTTCGGGTCGAGACCCTTCTTCGGACTGAAAATAAAACTTGCCTCGCTTGAAGCAGCTTGTAAATTAAAACATAAAATCAAAAAATATTAAAGGTCGACTCATTTATGTGCTGTATTCATTCACCTGGCCTATTGCTGTCCTCCCTCGTCCACCGTGAGCGCTGGACAACTCACCGGATGGAAACCTCCGTTGCATCCCGGGCGGAGGGCGATGATCACCGGACTGACCGGCAAGTAGAGGTGGCGGGTCGGCCAAGCCGGGCTCCCCGCCACCGGGATAGACACCAACTACTGGACTAAGCTCAGCGGGATCTCTGGAGAAGTCTGAAGTAAGGTCTCGACCCGAAATCTCACCCATCCCATCTCTCCAGAGATGCTGCCTGTCCCTCGGAGTTACTCCAGCATTGTGTGTGTCTATCTCCGGTGTGAACCAGCATCTGCAGTTCCTTCCCAATCCCACACTCTCGGCCCCGGGGGGGTGGATGGAGCATCACACGTGGACACATCCCACCCACCACCCCAGACTTGCCCCTTCGGCAGGTCTTTAAGCCGTTCATTGAGACAGAGTGAAGCCACGGGGCAGGCGCCTCAGTAATAAAGGACAAGTGGCAGAAAGGCCGAAGATAGACACAAAATGCTGGAGTAACTCGGCGGGACAGGCTGCATCTCTGGAGCGAAGGAATGGGTGGCATTTCGGGTAAGTCTGAAGAAGGGTCTCGACTCTATTCCTTCTCTCCAGAGATGCTGCCTGGTCCGCTGAGTTACTCCAGCATTTTGTGTCTATCTTTGGTTCAGTCTTTACTCGAGCAAAAGAACAGATTATTAAAGTTCCCACGGTAGACTCACGAGACACTAAGATAAACGCACGGGGCCACTACGTTATTACAACGAGTTTAAATGTTTCCATTTTTAACTTGAACAGTTAATTTGACTCGTGGAAAAAATCAAACATGTTTGATTTTTTTCACGAGTTAACAAGTTTCCCGAGTACCTGCCGTTAGCGCCACGAGTCGATAAGTTGCTCGTGCGAGTTCCGACGTTCCCGCTACGTGATCACCACGAGTGAAAACTCGGGGTCACTCGTGGGCCAACTCGCACAGTGAGACAGGGGTTTTACACTGGGGTTCAACTGGATGAAGCGGAAGATAAAGTTTCAACAAAATCAGTGTAGTTTAATCCAAAAATTATAACAAAGCTCAAGGAATGCTGCATTTGATGCTATTGTCATCTATTCATGCAAGTTGGTTCCTTCCAATTCCAGGATCAAAATCTGTGCAGAGGAGTTTCAATTTGGAGTACAATTGTGTATTCACCAATGATAATGGATCCACAGTAAACAATGTGGCCATGATGGTGTACAGCATTCATTTTGTGCCCAGTTCTATTTGCGACTATATTTGAAAGTGCAATGCGGGAACTGATGGTGTATATTAACAGAGTGAAGACACATGGAACTGCAGCTGCTGGTTTAAGAAAAAAGACACAATGTGCTGAAGTGACTCAACAGGTTAAGGAGCATCTCTGGAGGACATGGACAGGTGACATTTTGGGTCCGCACCCTTTCTTCAGATTCTGAAGCTGTCTAACCCACTGAGTTTAGTTTAAGTTTGTTTAGAGATACAGCATGTAAACAGACCTTCGGCCCATCATCCATGCCGTCCATTGATCACCTGCTTACACTAGTTCTATGTGATTCCACTTTCTCATCCACTCTCTACATGCCAGGGGCAATTTAGAGGCCAATAAACCTACGAACCCACACGGCTTTGGGACATGGGAGGGAACTGGAGCATCCGGAGAAAACCTAAGCAGTTACAGGGAGAACATACAAATTCCACACAGACAGCATTTGAGGTCAGGGTCGAACTGGGGTCTCTGGCGCTGTGAGGTAGCAGCTCTAGCCGCTGCGTCACTGTGCAACCCAGCATCTGCAGTTCCTGTGTCTGCTCTTGCTTGAATGCTTTGTATAGGTTAATTCACCTTTCCCCTTTTTTTCCAGCTTTTCTCATTCCCTACACAGTCATGCTGGCACTTATTGCAATGTTAATGTTTTTCTTGGAGACCTCCTTTGGGCAGTTTGCCAGCTTTGGTCCAGTCACAGTGTGGAAAGCTGTGCCAATACTACAAGGTTAATGCTTATTTAGTCTTCATCTGTTTAATGATAAAAGAAAGAAGAAATATTGGGTGATGTTGGCACTGTGTGAGAGGGGAAAGGCGAAGATAAGCAATGGTCAGCTGTATTAATGTTATGCAGTGTAAAAATGATAGCCGTAATACATAATTCATTCCAATATTCAGCTATAAATTCCCAACTAACTTGTGGTTTTAACCAACCATTTTTTGTACATTTTACAAAGACAGATACAGACTGTGAAGAGACACACACAGAAAGTCAAATGCTTTCATTTCCTCATTTCAAGCAGTCAGTTAATAAACCCAATATGTGGCCACTAATTATCAAAAAGAAAGTTGTAATTCTTTACATTTGTTTAAATTATGGAATGGAAAGGTGAACCATGTTGAGAAGGCCGGTGCCATTACCCCTCACCAACTGTGAATGTGCACACGTGCATGCTTGTCTATCACACAGTCCATCAACATCAGTGTCCAGTCAGTGCAACTTGTTCTGTGTCCGCTCTCTTTCACGTGATTGGGTTCCCGCCACATATCGCTCCAACACTTCCTGTTTGCCGTGACTCAATAAACCCGTGTTTTCATGCACCATGGTCGTTCTTGCTCTGTGCATACGTAACATTTGGCGATGAGGATTCCGTTACCCCCACCAATTTGGGCTGCAGCTATTGTGACCAACATCCAAAACCTGGCCTCAATGGAAGAAAACCATCTAGGATTACATCCAACTTCTACCAATTTTGACCCCAACGGCGAGACTGGAGGAAGCAACGAGGCTTAAGCTGCTTCACAGACACTTGGACCAACTCAGTCAAAAATACTTCGATGCGCTACACTTACAAGGTGAATCAGACTTGACCAGCATATTTGCAGCTCTCAATAACGATTGTGGGGGGCAAGACAGAGTTTTTATGGTACGCTTCCGATTCTCACAGCCGCGACAGGCTCCAGAAGAGAACGTCAATGATTTTATTACGAGACTAACTTTAGCTGTTCAAGAATGCAAGCATAAGGTTATCCAGTAAAACAAGTTTGAAGAAACAATGTTCATGCAAGGTGTTGATTATCGGGGCCTTTTGTCTGAAAAGTATGATATGTCCTGGGACAACGCCTGCTCCTCTTACCCAGCTTCAATCTAATCATTCACCGCTGATTCAGTCAATTTGGGAGCGAGAACACCCTCCCAAAGACATCAGTGTTTGCCAACTCCGAGCAACCTGTGACTCACAGCTCCGACCACGTCAACATTCACAAAGGTGCCTTCGCAGAAAGTCATGTACAGTGGTCTGACTGCAAGCACAAAAACGCAGTTTGCAGGTTCTGTCGGAAGGTAGAGCACATTGAGAAAGTATGTTTTGCAAAGCAACGAGCCAGAGGGAAACAGCAAACTTCGACTCGCAACTACATGAGTAGACGGACATTACATAGACATTGGGACCATTTTCAAAACCCATGGGACGAAATGTCAGAGCCAGTCTCCGTATGTGATTACGCTGACAGTGCACAACCAGCCCGTGAGGTTTGAACTGGATACAGGTTCAGCCGTCACTTTGATAGGTGTCATCGTTATGCCAAATACCAAAATTACAGTGTTTTCTCTCCTCAGTCTTAAATAGCCTCCCCTTTATTCTAAGACTGTGGCCCCTGGTTCTGGACTCGCCCAACATTGGGAACATTTTTCCTGCATCTAGCTTGTCCAGTCCTGTTATAATTTTATATGTTTCTATAAGATCCCCCTCATCCTTCTAAACTCCGGTGGATACAAGCCTAGTCTATTCAATCTTTCCTCATATGACAGTCCCACCATCCCAGGGATCAATCTCGTGAGCCTATGCTGCACTGCCTCAATCACAAGGATGTCCCTCCTCAAATTAGGAGGCCAAAACTATACGCAATACTCCAGATGTTGTCTTACCAGAGCCCTATACAACTGCAGAAGAACCTCTCTACTCCTATACTGAAATCCTCTTGTTATGAAGGCCAACATTCCATTAGCTTTCTTCACTGCCTGCTGTACCTGCACGCCAACGTTCAGTGACTGGTGTACAAGGACACACAGGTCTCGCTGTACATCCCCCTTACCTAACCTAACCCCATTGAGATAATAATCTGCCCCCTTGTTTTTGCCACCAAAGTGGATAACCTCACATTTATCTATATTATACTGTTTCTGCCACGCATCTGCCCACTCACTCAACCTGTCCAGGTCACCCTGCAACCTCCTAACATCCTCTTCACAGGTCACACTGCCACCCAGCTTTGTGTCATCTGTAAACTTTCTAACGTTGCTCCTAATTCCCTCTTCCAAATCATTAATATATATGGTAAACAGTTGCAGCCCCAACACCGAGCCTTGCGGCACTCCACTCGCCACTGCCTGCCATTCACTCCTACTCTTTGCTTCCTGTCTGCCAACCAATTTTCCATCCACGTCAACACCCTACCCCCAATACCATGTGATCTAATTTTAGTCACCAGTCTCCCATGCGGGACTTTATCAAAGGCTTTCTGAAAGTCTAGATACACTACATCCACTGGCTCCCCTTCATCCATTTTGCTTGCCACATCCTCAAAAAATTAGTCAAGCATGTTTTTCCTTTCATAAAACCATGCTGACTTGCCTTGCATCCTGCTTGAAGTGGTATGAAACTGCACTTGAATTCGGTGGCCTTGCACCCTGCTTGAAGTGGTAAGAAACTGCACCTGAATTTGGTGGCCTTACACCCTGCTTGAAGTGGTAAGAAACTGCACTTGAATTTGGTGGCCTTGCACCCTGCTTGAAATGGAATTTCAAGGAATAGCCGTGACTCAACTGCCAGCACACTAGCCGTGAGTGAGCTTCCAGCATACCAGGCTTGAGTGACTGAGCCAATAATCCATTTGGCCTACAATGTCCATACTAGCCCTCTGGAAACTAGTCCCTTCAGCCCACAATGCCCATACTAGCGCTCCAGAAAGCCCCCACCACCACTGGCCACCAATATTGGAATGGTGGCCAGGTGTAATATTGCGTTGGGGGACCAGCCCTCCTGTGTGAACATGGGACCCAACGGGTCCCACTTAGTCTAGTAATTATATATAAATACACACACACACACACACGCAGAGTTAAGCACATGGATATGGATCACATGCAAGCGGATAAGTGTAGTTCATGTTTGGCACAGACACATCTCTTAAATGGGGGAGAAGGCAGGAACGGGGTACTGATTGTGGATGATCAGCCATGATCACATTGAATGGCCTACTCCCCCACCTATTGTCTGTTGTCTATTGCAGGAGTCGGCAAACTTGTTCTGCATAGGAGCCGGCACGCATGTCTGTGAGCGGATGGCGGGCCGCATCTACCACGTGTTCACATAGATCCCTCCCCTATCCCGCCCCGGATGGCCGGCATCAAATCACGTGTTCACATGGCTCCCGCCCCTTTGAGGAGACCACCCGGAACACTGGCGCCTAGTTACGGGTGCTCACAAACACAGAGTACGTAGGTACGTAGGTCCATTGCCTTGGCTCTGTCCTGAAGGCGGTGGCTCAAATACTCACACTCACTCATCCCCGGCCTATTGACAAGCCCGATCCGGACAGTGAAGCCCAGACACAGAAGGTGCGCGTAAGTGCCGGCGGATTTGCGCAAGATGCGGTACAGCCAGAGCTCGGCGCTCGGCAGCTTCCCAATTGCGGCCGCCAGTGCAGGCCTTCTTGCATCACCGCGCCTGGGAGATGAAGATGAAGGAAGCCTGCGGGCCAGAAGATTTCGGGTTACGGGCCGCATTTGGCCCGGGGGCCGTAGGTTGCCGACCCCTGGTCTATTGTCTATTGCGGGCTGCCCCTAGCTAAACTGTTCTATGTTAGTCCATTAACCAGATTGTTCTACAAACAATAGTGTCTACCTTTGGTATAAACCAGCATCTGCAGTTCCTTCCCACACATAAAGATCACCTTGGTGACTGAGAGCTCAGCATATCAGAGACCCGGTCATGTCTCTACCACTCTCTCTGCTAAAACTAACTTGTTTCCTATAATATAGATTTGAAATACATTTGTATTTTATTCCTGTAATATTGCAGATATGACGGTGGCATTTAAGAGACTTTTAGATGGGTATGCAAGGAATTGAGGGATGTGGATCATGTGCAGGCAGAGCAGATTAGTTTAACTAGGCATTGTGTCTGGCAGGGACACCATGGGCCGAAGTGCCTGTTTCTATACTGTACTGTACCGTTCAATGTGTGAGAAAGAACCGCAGATGCTGGTTTAAATCGAAGGTAGACACAAAATGCTGGAGTAACTCAGCGGGTGACGCAGCATCTCTGGAGAGAAGGAATAGGCGACATTTCGGATCGAGACCCTTCTTCAGACTCACCCGCTGAATTAATCCAGAATTTCGTGTCTACCTGTACTGTTCAATGTTCCCAGCTAAGGTAGTTTTGGATTTGAAATAAGAAGGCAAATTAGTAATTAGAATAAATTGGGCAGATGTTGCAAAGCAAGATATAATTTTATCCAGAGACACAAGGATCTGCAGATGCTGGAACGTTGAATAAAACACAAAGTGCTGGAGGAACGCTATGGGTCAGGCAGCATCTGTGGAGGAACTGGATCGATAATGTTGCAGGTCGGGACTTTTCTTTATCCACTTGACCTGGTATAGTTCACATTCTATATTTAATGTGGTCTTTGCACTGACATTAAACTTGCATGCTCAATGCAAATTAGACGAACAACACCTATTTTGCTTGGGCAGCTTACAACCCAGCAGTTTTAATATTGATATCTCCAACTGAAAATAACCCTTGCTTAACCCACCCTAGTTCTCTGACTAGTTCCACTGTTCGATTAAATATTACTGATTGTATGCCTCATTGTCACCTCCCCCCTCAGCTAACAATGTACCGTTCTACGTTTCCTTGTTATTCGTCCCCTTTGATCTGTATTTTCACAGTTTACCCTTTTATATCTCTGTCTCCCTCTCCCCTGACTCTCAGTCTGAGGAAAGGTCTCGACCTGAAACGTCACCCATTCCTTCTCTCCACAGATGCTGCCTGTCCCGCTGCGTTGCTCCAGCTTTTTATGTATAACTTTGGTGTAAACCAGCATCTGCAGTTCCTTCCTACACATTAAACCTGCACTCTGTGGATGCATCAATGATTTGTTAGCAACTCCTGTATTTACTGTGTATGTAGTTAACAGAACAATCACATCCATTGAGGCACAAACACATCTGTCATGACTGAAACTGTTTTTTCTGTGCATGACTCCACGTTTCATTAACATCTCATTTCCATTTTTTAAATACTCTTTTCAAACAACTAGCACATTCAAAGTTTCTGCCCCATTAACCACAAACATCAGAAGAATTTTGCATCAAATTTATTTCCATGCCTGCTTCGAGATTGCTTGTGCGTAGTATTTTTTTGTACCCACCATTTCTAAGAACTATTTGTCTGGCTGGTCAGAGATTCACACAACACGGAAACAGGCCCTTCGGCTTAACTTTCCCACCCCCCAGATAGACACAAAATGCTGGAGTAACTCAGCGGGACAGGCAGCATCTCTGGAGAAAAGGAACGTTTCGGGTCGAGACCCTTCTTCAAACTGAGAGTCAGGGAAGAGGGAAATAGAGATATAGACGATGATGCAAAAAAATATAGAACAAATGAATGAAAGATATCCCGTCTACCATCTACACGTCCCACTTGTCCATGTTTGGCACATATCCCTCTAAACCTTTCCCAGGCATGTACCTGTCCAGGTGACTTTTAATTGTCTCAACTACCTGTCTCAACTACCTCCTCTGGCACCCAATTCAATACACCCACCACCCTCTGTATGAAATAAATTGCCCTTTGGGTTCATATTAATCTTTCCCTTCTAACCTTACACCTAAATCCTCTAGTTCTAGATTCCCTTATCCTGGATAAAATACCTTTAGAGTTCACCCTATCTATTCCCCTCACAATATTATACACCTCTAAGATCAACCCTCAGCCTCCTGCATAGGGTTGCCAACTTTCCCACCCCCAAATAAGGGACAAAAGGTCAAAATAAGGGTCAAATTCCCGACAGCAAATCGTTGGCCGACTCAGCCGTGGCTGGGTGAATGATCAGTTGGCCCGGGTGCTGGACTGCACACAAAGCCCAGCCGGCGGGCCAGTACCCCATCCAACTCATGAACCGATGATCGGCCATGAGAAGAAGGGGTGGTGGTGTAGGCAGGTAAACGAAGGTCCGAAGGTCGGACAGCTGCACTCCGTGGGCTGCACTACGTCGCCACGGGTGAGGCGGGGCCGGACGCGGCGCTCCGACCCGACAGTCCCCTCCACGTGAGTACTACCAATCAAATATGGGATGAGGGCAAACCAATTTAGCCCAAAATACGGAATGTCCCAGCTAATACGGGACAGTTGGCAACCCTACTCCTGCGCTCCAAGGAATAAAATCCTAGCCTGCCCAACCTCTATAGCTCAGGCCCTCGAGTCTTGGCAACATCCTCATAAATCTTCTCAGCACCCTTCGAGCTTCACGACATCCTTCCCGTAGCAAGGTGACCAAACTGAAGACAATACTAAATGTTTAGTTTAGAGAAACAGGCCCAAACATACACTAGTTCTATCGTATACATTAGGAACTACTTACAGAAGTCAATTAACCTACAAAAACTTGTATGTCTTTGGAGCGTGGTAGGAAACCAGAGCACCCGGAGAAAACTCATGTGGTTACAGGGAGAACATTTTGATGTTTCCAACAGGAGCTTTGTGAGTCTCCACACCTCTTTGTGAATGGGATTAGTTCACAAGATCTGCATCAGGGCGCTTTGGGGAACTGCTGGTTCGTGGCTGCCTGCTCCTGCTTAGCTCTTCGTGATGGCCAGTGGCAGAAGGTGAGGAGTTTGTTTCAATCATTGCAATGTCTTGAGCGGCATTTGACTCAGACGCAGATAGCTTGGGCCTGCTTAAGGAGCAGGGAAACCGCTAATAAACACAAAATGCTGGAGTAACTCAGCGGGCCAGGCAGCATCTCTGGAGAGAAGAAATAACTGACGTTTCGGGTCCAGACCCTTCAGTCTGAAGAAGGGTCTCGACCCGAAACGTCGCCCATTTCTTCTCTCCAGAGATGCTGCCTGTCCCGCTGATGTTACTCAAGCATTTTGTGTCTATCTTAGATTTAAAGCAGCATCTGCAGTTCTTTTCTAAACATAGAAAACGGATGCAGGAGTAGGCCATTCGGCCATTCGAGCCAATATGATCATGGCTGATCATCCAGAATCAGTACCCCGTTCCTGCTTTCTCCCAATATGCCTTGATTCAGTTAGCCCTTAGATACCGAGTGCAGGATATAGTTCCCAGCATTGTAGTGCACCAGTCCCAGAGACAAACTCCAAGACAGCAACTAAATCTTAGTGTGTAAGAAGGAACTGTGAATATATGTGGAATTCTCTGCCACAGAAGGTAGTTGAGGCCAGTTCATTCGCTATATTTAAGAGGGAGTTAGATGTGGCCCTTGTAGCTAAAGGGATCAGGGGGTGTGGAGAGAAGGCAGGTACAGGATACTGAGTTGGAGGATCAGCCATGATCATATTGAATGGCGGTGCAGGCTCGAAGGGCCGAATGGCCTACTCCTGCACCTATTTTCTATGTTTCTATGAACTGCAGATTGTGGTTTAAACCGAAGATAGACTCAAAATGCTGGAGTAACTCAGCGGGACAGGCAGCATCTCTCGAGAGAAGGAATGGGTGACGTTTCGGGTCAAGACCCTTCTTCAGACTGATGTCAAGGGAGAGGGAGATACATAGATAAGGAAGTGTGATTCCTCGAGTAGTAGCTCTACTCAATAACCAAAAAATTGTAGCCAACTTTTGCTCTGGTATTTTATTATTAATGTTTTATGAGTCATTCCTAACTGTCACTATATGTCATGTTGTCACTTTCGGGCGGAGCAGCAAGGCAAATTCCTTGCTTGTTAATATATTTGGCCAATAAACTTATTCATTCATTCACGCAAGATGTGAAAACAGGACAAAGGGAATGAAGCTCAAGAAAAATGTAGAATAGATCGTTGTAAGCTGGCAGAAGGTAACAACAAAGCAACAGAGATAAAATGTAGTCGGAGACAGTAAGACTGGTCGGAGAACTGGGAAGAGGAGGGATGGAGAGAGAGGGAAAGCAAGGGTTACTTGAAGTTAGAGAAGTCAATGTTCATACCACTGGGGTGTAAGCTGCCCAAAGCGAAATATGAGGTGCTGTACCTTCAATCTGCGCTGGGCCTTACTCTGATAGTGGAGGAGGCCCAGGACAGAAAGGTTAGTGTGTGAATGGGAGGAGGAGTTAAAGTGTTTAGCAACTGGGAGATCAGGTAGGTTTAAGCACACTTTATTTTTTTCTCGGTGCTTGCCTGCGCAAACACCTTCCTGCTCGGGGATAAAGAGCCGCTACATTTCAACGACATGCATACCGGCAATGGACCACGAGAGCGGGGGAAAGCATTGCTCGGCTTGTCACAAGATTACGTCAAGTTTCTGATGGCTGCAACTATGAATCTAAATTGGAGAATAAAAATTAGGGATCAAGGCGAGGATCTGACATTGGAAACCTTGGATAAGAGCATGCTGAAATTTCTGTTGTTTATTATGGTTTCGCTTAGGTAGCATACAACACAGTGGTATGAACATTGAGTTTAGTTTAGTTTAGTTCAGAGATACAGTACAGAAATGGGCCCGTCGGCCTGCCTAGTCCGCTCTGACCAGCGATCCCCGCACATTAACACTATCCTACATCACTTTTACATGTATACCAAGCCAATGAACCTACAAACCTGTACGTCGAAGACAGACACAAAATGCTGGAGTAACTCAGCGGGTCAGGCACCAATTCTGGACTGAGAGTCAGGGGAGAGGGAGACATAGAGATGTGGAAGGGTAAGGTGTGTAAATGAGATATCAAAGGTGGTGTGGGTCAGGGAAAATGTAGAATTGTTCATTGTTAGCTGAGGGGAAGGTGAGAACAGGGCATACAATCAGTAACATTTAATCAGGAGGACAGTGAAACTAGTCAGAGAACTAAGGTGCGGGGGGGATGGAGAGCGAGGGGAAGCATGGGTTACATGAAGTTAGAGTAGTCAATATTCATACCACTGGGTAGAATAACTGAGATCACACCTTCCCTTGCCTTTTCTGAAGAAGGGTCCTGACCTAAAACATCACCTATCTCAACTAGGTTTACATATATATGTTCTGTTGCTGCAAGCAAGAATTTCAATGTTCCGTTTTGGGACATATGACAAAAAAACGCTCTTGACTCTTCACCCACTCTTGACTCTCTTGTAATTTAAAAAAAATTATGACCAAAATAATATAAAATTATCAAAATACCACTCTGGTGAAGCACATACAGTATCTGATAAAGTAAAAACCTTGAATTTAATCTTATTTAGAAAGAATTAAACAAACTCAAAGTTCTAATGTTGTCAAATTCAAGTAGAATTTGGTATTGATGATTAGTATGGGTGTCTGGGGTTACTGGGTGAAGGCAGGAGAATGGGGTGAGGAGGGAGAGAGAGATCAGCCATGATTGAATAGCAGAGTAGACCTAGTTTAGTTTAGTTTTAAGGTACAGAGTGGAAACAGGTCCTTCGGCCCAATGAGTCCGCGGCGACCGGTGATCCCCGCGCAAGAAACAATATCTTGCACACACTAGGGACAATTTACATTTATACAAAGCTATTTAACCTACAAACCTGTACAACTGGAGTGTGGGAGGAAACAGAAGATCTCGGAGAAAACCCACGCAGGTCACGGGGAGGAGGTACAAACTCCGTACAGACAAGCACCCGTAGTCAGGATCGAACCCGGGTCTCTGGCGCTGTAAGGCAGTAGTTCTACTGCTGCGCCACCGTGCCCCCCTGTTAAAGTATTTATTTCTCATAGCTGTCAAGTGTTTTCAATTTACTCAACTCTGCATCCTCTGATTGCTTGGCCTGGTTCATTGTTAAATGAGTCACCCCTGCAGTGAGTGTGGAAGTACAGACGGGCCATGCATTATTAATAGGACATAAAATATGTCAGATAGACTGCATGTGACAGTAAATGGTGACAGCATAATGTACTGCTGGAGAATTGCGTTTCAAATGCTGTTTTGTACGGGGTTAGGGGGAAGTAAACTAACGCTCTATCTCAGGATCCCAGATGGCGCCCAACCCAGGCAACTCTATGTGTGCTTGTCACAGAGGTGGATCCGCAATCACGCATTGAGGGGTGGTGTGGTGGCGCAGAGGTAGAGTTGCTGCCTCCCAGCGCTCACAATGCCAAAGTCCTGGGATCGATCCTGACTACGGGTGCTGTCTGTACGGAGTTTGTACGTTCACCCCTTGACTGCAAAAAAAAAAGACTTGTTGGTTGTGATAACTGCTTTGAAAGGCTGCACTGCAAAAGAAATGGCTGTGGTTGGCGGTGCTAACTGCTTTGAAAGGCTGCATTGCAAAATAAATCGCTGTTGTTGGTGGTGGCAACTGCTTTGCAAGGCTGCACTGCAACAAAAATGGCTGTTGTTTGTGGTGGTAACTGCTTTGAAAGGCTGCCCTGCAAAGAAAATGGCTGTTTCTGGTGGTGATTGCTTTGAAAGGCTGCACTGCAAAACAAATGGCTGTTGTTGGTTGTAACTGCTTTTAAATGGCTGCAATGTAAAAGAAAAAGGCTGTTGTTGCTGGTGGTAACTGCTTGGAAAGGCTGCACTGGAAAAGAAAATGGCTGTTGTTGGTGGTAGTAACTGCTTCGAAAGGCTGCATTGCAAAAACTAAATGGTTGTTGTCGATGGTTGTCACTGCTTTCAAAGGCTGCACTTCAAAAAAATGGTCGTTGGTGGTGGTATCTGCTTTGAAAGACTGCACTGCAAAAAAAAAATGGCTGTTGTTGGTGGTGGTAATTGCTTTTAAATGGCTGCACTGCAAAAAAATGGCTGTTGTTGGTGGTGCTAACTGCTTTTAGATGGCTGCACTGGAAAACAAAATGGCTGTTGTTGGTGGTGGTAAATGCATTGAATGGCTGCACTGCAAAAAAAATTGCTGTTGTTGGTGGTGGTAACTGCTTTGAAAGTCTGCACTGCAAAAAAAATGGCTGTTGTTGGTGGTGGTAACTGCTTTGAAAGTCTGCACTGCAAAAAAATGGCTGTTGTTGGTGGTGGTAACTGCTATGAAAGGATGCACTGCATAAAAAAATGGCTGTTGTTGGTGGTGGTAACTGCTTTGAAAGGATGCACTGCATAAAAGAAGGCTGATGTTGGTGGTGGTAACTGCTTTGAAAAGCTGCACTGCAAAATAAATGGCTGTGGTTGGTGGTGGTAACGGTGGTGGTAACTGCATTGAAAGTCTGCACTGCAAAAAAAATGGCTGTTGTTGGTGGTGGTAACTGCTTTGAAAGAATGCACTGCATAAAAGAAGGCTGATATTGGTGGTGGTAACTGCTTTGAAAAGCTGCACTGCAAAATAAATGGCTGTGGTTGGTGGTGGTAACGGCTTTGAAAGGCTGCACTGCAAAAAAAATGGCAGTTGCTGGTGGTGGTAACTGCTTTGAAAGGCCGCTTTGCAAAAAAAAGGTTGTTGTTGGTGGTGATAACTGCTTTGTAAGGCTGCACTGCAATAATAAAAACTGTTGTTGGTGGTGATAACTGCTTTGAAAGGCTACAGTGCAAAGAAAATCGTTGTTGGTGGTGAGTGTAGCTGCTTTGAAAAACTGCACTGCAAAAAAATGGCAGTGTTGCTGGTGGTAACTGCTTTGAAAGACTGCACTGCAAAAAAAAGGCTGTTGTTGGTGGTGGTAACTGGTTTTAAAAGGCTGTACTGCAACAAAAATGGCTGTTGTAGGTGGTGGTAACTGCTTTTAGATGGCTTCATTGGAAAAAAAATGGCTGTTGTTGGTGGTGGTAAATGCTTTGAAAGGCTGCACTGCAAAAAAAATGGCTCCTGTTGGTGGTGGTAAATGCTTTGAAAGGCCGCACTGCAAAGAAAATGGCTGTTGTTGGTGGTGGTAACTGCTTTGAAAGTCTGCAGTGCAAGAAAAAGGCTGTTATTTGTGGTCGTAATTGCTTTGAAAGGCTGCACATTACAAAAAAGGCTGTTGTTGGTGGTGGTAAATGCTTTGAAAGGCCGCACTGCAAAAAATAAATGGCTGTTTTGTTGGTGGTAACTGCTTTGAAAGGCTGCCCTGCAACAAACAAAATAGCTGTTGTTGGTGGTGGTAACTGCGTTGAAAGGCTGCAGTGCAAAAAAATGGCTGTTGGTGGTGGTAACTGCTTTGAAAGGCTGCACTGCAATAAAAATGACTGTTGTTGGTGGTGGTAACTGCTTTGATAGGCTGCACTGCAAAAAAAAGTCTGTTGGTGGTGGTAACTGCTTTGAAAGGCTGCATTGCAAAAACAAATTGCTGTTTGTGATGCAGGTAACTGCTTTGAAAGGTTGCACATCAAAAAAAAACGGCTTGTTGGTGGTGGTAACTTCTTTGAAGTCAAGTCAAGTCAAGTTAAATCAAATTTATTTATATAGCACATTTAAAAAACAACTCTCGTTGACCAAAGTGCTTTACATTTGTTATAAGAGCAGTATACACAAGCAGGCTACATACATGTATACAAATAGCCCTCACTCAGAGGACGTCAGGAAAGGCTTGTGAGAACAGATACGTTTTTAGACTAGACTAGAAGGAGTCGATGGAGGGGGCAGTTCTAATGGGGAGGGGGATGCTGTTCCACAGTCTAGGAGCTGCAACCGCAAAGGCGCGGTCGCCCCTGAGCTTATGCCTAGACCGCGGGACATTCAGCAACCCCAAGTCGGCCGATCTGAGGGACCTGGAGGTGGTGTAGTGGGTGAGAAGACTTTTAATGTAGGTGGGTGCAAGCCCATTGAGGGCTTTGTAGACAAAGAGGAGGGTCTTGAAATTAATTCGGAACCGCACAGGGAGCCAGTGGAGAGAGACCAGGATCGGGGTGATGTGGTCCCTTTTTCGGGTGCCCGTCAGGCGTCTCGCTGTGGCGTTTTGGACCAGTTGCAGGCGGGACAGGGAAGATTGGCTGATGCCAGTGTAAAGGGAGTTGCAGTAATCTAGGCGGGAGGAGATAAATGTATGGATGATCTTTTAGAGGTCATCAAACTGGAGGAATTGTTTTATTTTAGCTATCGTCCGAAGCTGAAAGAAGCTAGCTTTTACCACGGCATTGATTTGGTTGTCAAACTTCAGTGCTGAGTCAAATATCACACCAAGGTTTTTGACGTGAGGTTTGAGTAGTGGGGTAAGGCTTCCAAGGCTGCCTGCTATCATTTTGATTGAGTCCGAGGGGCTGAGAAGGATGACCTCAGACTGACCCTCGTTTAGTTTGAGGAAGTTCTGGGCCATCCAGCACTTTGTATCCTCCAGGCAGCGGGTAAGGTTAAGCAGATTTGATTGTTTTTTGGGCTTCAGGGGGAGGTACAGTTGTGTATCTTCTGCGTAGCAATGGAAGGAAATGCCGTGCCTTTCAATTACTTGGCCTAAGGGGAGCATATACAGCGAGAAGATAATGGGGCCAAGGATGGAACCTTGTGGAACCCCACAGCACAGGCTAGCTGGGGAGGAGAAAGAGTTGCCTATGTTAGTAGAGAAACTCCCACCTTTGAGGTAGGAGATGAGCCAGCTCAGGGCAGTGCCATCAATACCAACCCCGTACCGGAGACGGTCAATTAGGATGGTGTGAGCGACTGTGTCAAATGTTGCACGGAGGTCAAGAAGGAGCAGGATTGCACAGTCGCCTGAGACAATGGTGAGCAGTAAGTCATTATGTACCTTCAACAAGGCAGACTCTGTGCTGTGGTGAGTCCTGAAACCTGATAGAAAGGTTTCCAAGATAGTATTTTAGTGAATGTAAGGCATAAGTTGACTTAAGATTACCTTTTCAAGGGCTTTTGAGAGGAAAGGCAGTTTAGAAATGGATCTGTAGTTGCTTGGCAAGGTGGGGTCGAGGTTAGGTTGTTTCAGGAATGGCTGGACCACCGCATGCTTGAAGCAGGTAGGTACAGTGCCAGTGGCCAGAGAACTGTTGAAGATGGCGAGGATACTGGGACCGGCTGTTATGATGACGTCCTTTAGGAGGGCAGAGGGGACAGTGTCGAGGGGGCAGGTCGTAGGTTTCATGGTGGTGATCAGTTTAACAAGAGGGGTAGAGTAACAGGTTGGAAACAATCTAATTTTGAAGAACAGACCAATGAGACAGCCAGGTCACGGGTGGGAGGGGAGATATTAGTTCTTATGTTCTTTACCTTGGTGAAAAATGTAGTAAATTCCTCGCACTTAGTCGGGGACCCGGTTAAGCTGGTGCTGGGGGCAGGACAAATGATGGAGGTGATGGTGCTAAAAAGGACCTTGGAATTATGAGCGTTTTTGGAGATAAGGGTGGAAAAGTATTTTGTTCTTGCGGATTTTACCGCTTCCTGGTATTTGTGAAGGTTGCTTTTCAGTAGTTCCAAGGACATTTGAAGCTTATCAGATTTGTACTTCCGTTCTGATTTTCTGCACTCTCCTCTTAGGGCTCTGGTGGTGTCATTGAAATAAGATCTCCAAATTGTGAGATAAAGTCCTTATTTGTTTTTGGGGGGTGATACACCAGAACAATTAAAGCGGACAGAATAGACCAACTATGATAAGTTGATATTCAAAACTGGAGACGTGATCAGTGTTTAGATGGCGGCAGTTGAAATGCTTCTTAAACACAGTGGCTAGGCCTCCACCGCGACCTGAGAGCCTAGGTGAGCTGAAAAAGTTACAGGTATCAGGGCAGAGTTCCACAAGTGGAGCAAGCTCACCAGGATTAATCCCGGTTCCTGTGATCAGTAGGAAGTCCAATCCACGTGTTGTGAAGAAGTCATTGAGGACGAAGGTTTTATTCAGCACTGATCTCGCGTTGATCAGGGCCACTTTTGCAGGGATTGCAGGTGAGTTGAGGGCCGGTAGCGGCTCCCACGCCAGCGGGCGGAGGTTGAGGGAGACCACGCCGCTGCGCTTCACACAGGGCCTGGCTGGGAGCCCACGTGCCGATAGACCTGAGACCGGGAGGATGGACCGGACAGAAACATACCTGGGCTCAAGGGACCGCCGATGGATGGAGCGGTAGGGCCGACCAGGTCGATCCTCGCAGCGCTGGGTGAGGTAAGCAGATGTTAAACGGGCGCTGGCGAGGTTCTTCAGCCTTAGCAGGTGCCCGCGCGTTTACCCCGCCTCCTGGCTCAGTGCGTGTGGGAGCCGAGCGAGGAGCGAACGGTAAGTGAAGCCTTTTCCGGGGGTCTGTCGGGGATTCAGTCAGAGGCCCAGTCCGGGGTCTTGTCTGGGGCCACGGATGAAGATCCTGACGACAGTGGCTCGGCTTGATGCGGGGCCTCGTCCAGGACTCAATGCGGGGCTCGATGCGGGGCATCGCCCGGGGCTCGGTGCGGGGCTTCGCCCGGGGCTCGGTGTGGGGATTCGCCCGGGGCTCGATGCAGGGCTTCATCTGGGGATCAGTCCGGGGCCTCGGGTGAAAACCTCAACGACCGAGGCTTGTATATTTAGTAATTCCTGCCGTCCGTACGCCAGCTTTGACTGCAGGCATACGAACGGTGGAGATTACCTAGAAAGGGTAATTGTACAGGTGGGAAATGACGGGCAGCCAAACACAACGGCGTGGCTATCTTCCCCCTTGAAAGGCTGCACTGCAAAAAAAATGGCTGTTGTTGGTGGTGGTAACTTTTTTAAATGGCTGCACTGGAAAAAAAATGACTGTTGTTGGTCGTGGTAACTGCTTGGAAAGGCTGCACTTGAAAAAAAAATGGCTTTTGATGGTGGTGGTGACTGCTTTGAAAGGTGGCACTGCAAAAAAAATTGATATTGTTGGTGATGGTACCTGCTTTGAAAGGCTGCACTGCAACACAAAATGGCTGTTAGTGGTGTTAATCGCTTTGAAAGGCCGCACTGCAACAAAAAAAATGGCTGTTTTTGGTGGTGGTAACTGCTTTGAAAGACAGCACTGCAAAAAATGGCTATTAGTTAGAAAGGCTGCACTGTAAACATAGGCTGTTGTTGGTGGTGGTAACTGCTTTGAAAGGCTGTATAGCAAAACAAATGGCTGTTGGTGGTGGGAACTGATTTGAAAGGCTGCACTGCAAAATAAAATGGTTGTGGTTGGTGGTAGTAACTGTTTTGAAAGGATGCACTGCAACAAAAAAATGGCTGTTGTTGGTGGTGGTAACTGTTTTGACAGACTGCACTGCAAATAAATGCCTGATGTTGGTGGTGGTAACTGCTTTGAATGCATGCAATGCAAAAAAAAAGGCTGTTATTGGTGGTGGTAACAGCTTTTAAAAGGCTGCACTGGAAAAAATGGCTGTTGTTGGTGGTGGTGACTTCTTTAAATGTCTGCATTGGAAAATGATGGTTGTTGTTGGTGGTGGTAACTGCTTTGAAAGGCTGCACTGCAAAAAAAATGGCTATTGTTGGTGGTGGTAACTGCTTTGAAAGGTTGCACTGCAAAAAAAAAAGCTGTTGTTGGTGGTGGTAACTGCTTTGAAAGGCCGCACTGCAACAAAAAAAATGGCTGTTGTTGGTAGTGGTAACTGCTTTGAAAGGTTGCACTGCAAAAAAATGGCTGTTGTTGGCGGTGGTAATAGTTTTTAAATTGCTGCACTGGGAAAGAATTGGTTGTTGTTGGTGGTAGTAACTGCTTTGAAAAGCTGCATTGCAAAAAAATGGCTTTCGTTGTTGGTGGTAACTGCTTTGAAAGGCTGCACACCAAAAAAAAATGGCTGTTGTTGGAGGTGGTACCCGCTTTGAAAGGTTACACTTCAAAAAAATGGCTGTTGTTGGTGGTGGTAACAGCCTTTAAAAGGATGCACTGCAAAGAAATGGTTGTTGTTGCTGGTGGTAACTGCTTTTAAATGGCTGCACTGTAAAACAAATTGGCTGTTGTTGGTGATGGTAACTGCTTTGAAAGACTGCTGGCAAAAAAATGGCTGTTGTTGGTGGTAGTAACTGCTTTAAAAATGGTGCACTGCAAATAAAATGGCTGTTGTTGGTGGTAGTAACTGCTTTGATAGGCTGCATTGCAAAAGAAAATGGCTGTTGTTGGTGGTGGAAACTGCTTTGAAAGGCTGTACTGCAAAAATTGGCTGTTGTTGGTGGTGGTAACTGATTTGAAAGGCTGCACTGCTAAAAAAAATGGCTGTTGGTGGTGGTAACTGCTTTGAAAGGCTGTATAGCAAAACAAATGGCTGTTGGTGGTGGGAACTGCTTTGAAAGGCTGCACTGCAAAATAAAATGGCTGTGGTTGGTGGTGGTAACTGCTTTGAATGGCTGCACTGCAACAACAAAAATGTCTGTTGTTGGTGGAGGTATCTGCTTTGAAAAGCTGTACTGCAACAAAAAATGGCTGTTGTTGGTGGTGGCAACTGTTTTAACAGACTGCACTGCAAAAAAATGCCTGATGTTGGTGGTGGTAACTGCTTTGAATGCATGCAATGCAAAAAAAAGGCTGTTGTTGGTGGTGGTAACAGCTTTTAAAAGGCTGCACTGCAAAAAAAAGCTGTTGTTGGTAGTGGTAACTGCTTTGAAAGGCCGCACTGCAACAAAAAAAATGGCTGTTGTTGGTAGTGGTAACTGCTTTGAAAGACAGCACTGCAAAAAATATGGCTGTTGTTGGTGGTGGTAACTGCTTTGAAAACTGCATTGCGAAAAAACTGTTGGTGGTGGTAACTGCTTTGAAAGGCTGCACTGCAACAAAAAAAATGGCTGTTGTTGGTAGTGGTAACTGCTTTGAAAACTGCATTGCGAAAAAAAATGGCTGTTGTTGGTGGTGGTAACTGTTTTAACAGACTGCACTGCAAAAAAATGCTTGATGTTGGTGGTGGTAACTGCTTTGAATGCATGCAATGCAAAAAAAAGGCTGTTGTTGGTGGTGGTAACAGCTTTTAAAAGGCTGCACTGGAAAAAACTGGCTGTTGTTGCTGGTGGTGACTTATTTAAAATGTCTGCATTGAAACAAAATGGTTGTTGTTGGTGGTGGTAACTTCTTTGAAAGGCCGCACTGCAACAAAAAAAATGGCTGTTGTTGGTAGTGGTAACTGCTTTGAAAGGCTGCACTGCAAAAAATGGCAGTTGGTGGTGGTAAATGCTTTGAAAGGCTGCACTGCAAAAAAATGGCTGTTGTTGGTGGTGGTAATAGTTTTTAAATTGCTGCACTGGGTAAAAAATTGGCTGTTGTTGGTGGTAGTAACTGCTTTGAAAAGCTGCATTGCATAAAAATGGATTTTGTTGGTGGTGGTAACTGCTTTGAAAGGCTGCACACCAAAAAAAATGGCTGTTGTTGGAGGTGGTACCTGCTTTGCAAGGTTACACTTCAAAAAGATGGCTGTTGTTGGTGGTGGTAACTGCTTTGAAAGGCCGCACAGCAACAAAAAAAATGGCTGTTGTTGGTAGTGGTAACTGCTTTGAAAGACAGCACTGCAAAAAATATGGCTGTTGTTGGTGGTGGTAACTGCTTTGAAAGGCTGCACTGCAAAAAAAATGGCTGTTGTTGGTGGTGGTAACTGCTTTGAAAGGCTGCACTGCAAAAAAAAATGGCAGTTGTTGGTTGTGGTAACTGCTTTGAAAGGCTGCACTGCAAAAAAATGGCTGTTGTTGGTGGTGGTAATAATTTTTAAATTGCTGCATTGGGAAAAAAATTGGCTGTTGTTGGTGGTAGTAACTGCTTTGAAAAGCTGCATTGCATAAAAATGGATTTCGTTGGTGGTGGTAACTGCTTTGAAAGGCTGCACACCAAAAAAATGGCTGTTGTTGGAGGTGACACCTGCTTTGCAAGGTTACACTTCAAAAAAAAATGGCTGTTGTTGGTGATGGTAACAGCCTTTAAAAGGATGCACTGCAAAGAAATGGCTGTTGTTGCTGGTGGTAACTGCTTTTAAATGGCTGCACTGGAAAACAAATTGGCTGTTGTTGGTGATGGTAACTGCTTTGAAAGACTGCTTGCAAAAAAATGGCTGTTGTTGGTGGTAGTAACTGCTTTAAAAATGGTGCACTGCAAATAAAATGGCTGTTGTTGGTGGTAGTAACTGCTTTGATAGGCTGCATTGCAAAAGAAAATGGCTGGTGTTGGTGGTGGAAACTGCTTTGAAAGGCTTTACTGCAAAAAATTGCTGTTGTTGGTGGTGGTAACTGCTTTGAAAGGCTGCACTGCTAAAAAAAATGGCTGTTGGTGGTGGTAACTGCTTTGAACGGCTGTATAGCAAAACAAATGGCTGTTGGTGGTGGGAACTGCTTTGAAAGGCTGCACAGCAAAATAAAATGGCTGTGGTTGGTGGTGGTAACTGCTTTGAAAGGCTGCACTGCAACAAAAAATGGCTGTTGTTGGTGGTGGCAACTGTTTTAACAGACTGCACTGCAAAAAAATGCCTGATGTTGGTGGTGGTAACTGCTTTGAATGCATGCAATGCAAAAAAAAGGCTGTTGTTGGTGGTGGTAACAGCTTTTAAAAGGCTGCACTGCAAAAAAAAGCTGTTGTTGGTGGTGGTAACTGCTTTGAAAGGCCGCACTGCAACAAAAAAAATGGCTGTTGTTGGTAGTGGTAACTGCTTTGAAAGACAGCACTGCAAAAAATATGGCTGTTGTTGGTGGTGGTAACTGCTTTGAAAGACAGCACTGCAAAAAAATATGGCTGTTGTTGGTGGTGGTAACTGCTTTGAAAGGCTGCACTGCAAAAAAAATGGCTGTTGTTGGTGGTGGTAACTGCTTTGAAAGGCTGCACTGCAAAAAAAAATGGCAGTTGTTGGTTGTGGTAACTGCTTTGAAAGGCTGCACTGCAAAAAAATGGCTGTTGTTGGTGGTGGTAATAATTTTTAAATTGCTGCATTGGGAAAAAAATTGGCTGTTGTTGGTGGTAGTAACTGCTTTGAAAAGCTGCATTGCATAAAAATGGATTTCGTTGGTGGTGGTAACTGCTTTGAAAGGCTGCACACCAAAAAAAATGGCTGTTGTTGGAGGTGACACCTGCTTTGCAAGGTTACACTTCAAAAAAATGGCTGTTGTTGGTGATGGTAACAGCCTTTAAAAGGATGCACTGCAAAGAAATGGCTGTTGTTGCTGGTGGTAACTGCCATGAAAGGCTGCATTGCAAAAAAATATGGCTGTTGTTGGTGTTGGTAACTGCTTTGAAAGACTGCTTGCAAAAGAAAATGGCTGTTGTTGGTGGTGGAAACTGCTTTGAAAGGCTGCACTGCTAAAAAAAATGGCTGTTGGTGGTGGTAACTGCTTTGAACGGCTGTATAGCAAAACAAATGGCTGTTGGTGGTGGGAACTGCTTTGAAAGGCTGCACAGCAAAATAAAATGGCTGTGGGTTGGTGGTGGTAAACTGCTTTGAATGGCTGCACTGCAACAACAAAAATGGCTGTTGTTGGTGGAGGTATCTGCTTTGAAAGGCTGCACTGCAACAAAAAATGGCTGTTGTTGGTGGTGGCAACTGTTTTAACAGACTGCACTGCAAAAAAATGCCTGATGTTGGTGGTGGTAACTGCTTTGAATGCATGCAATGCAAAAAAAAGGCTGTTGTTGGTGGTGGTAACAGCTTTTAAAAGGCTGCACTGCAAAAAAAAAGCTGTTGTTGGTGGTGGTAACTGCTTTGAAAGGCCGCACTGCAACAAAAAAAATGGCTGTTGTTGGTAGTGGTAACTGCTTTGAAAGACAGCACTGCAAAAAATATGGCTGTTGTTGGTGGTGGTAACTGCTTTGAAAACTGCATTGCGAAAAAAATGGCTGTTGTTGGTGGTGGTAACTGCTTTGAAAGGCTGTACTGCAAAAAAAATGGCTGTTGTTGGTGGTGGTAACTGCTTTGAAAGGCTGCACTGCTAAAAAAATGGCTGTTGGTGGTGGTAACTGCTTTGAAAGGCTGTATAGCAAAACAAATGGCTGTTGGTGGTGGGAACTGCTTTGAAAGGCTGCACTGCAAAATAAAATGGCTGTGATTGTTGGTGGTGGTAACTGCTTTGAAAGGCTGCATAGCAAAACAAATGGCTGTTGGTGGTGGTTAACTGCTTTGAATGGCTGCACTGCAACAACAAAAATGGCTGTTGTTGGTAGAGGTATCTGCTTGAAAGGCTGCACTGCAACAAAAAATGGCCGTTGTTGGTGGTGGCACCTGTTTTAAAGACTGCACTGCAAAAAAAATGCCTGATGTTGCTGGTGGTAACTGCTTTGATGCATGCAATGCAAAAAAAAAAAAAGGCTGCTGTTGGTGGTGGGAACAGCTTTTAAAAGGCTGCACTGGAAAAAACTGGCTGTTGTTGCTGGTGGTGACTTATTTAAATGTCTGCATTGGAACAAAATGGTTGTTGTTGGTGGTGGTAACTGCTTTGAAGGCTGCACTGCAAAAAAAAAGCTGTTGTTGGTGGTGGTAACTGCTTTGAAAGGCCGCACTGCAACAAAAAAATGGCTGTAGTTGGTGGTGGTAACTGCTTTGAAAGGCTGCACTGCAAAAAAAAATGGCTGTTGGTGGTGGTAACTGATTTGAAAGGCTGCACTGAAAAAAAAGGTTGTTTTTGGTGGTGGTAACTGCTTTGAAAGGCTGCACTGCAACCAAAAAAATGGCTGATGTTTTTGGTGGTACCTGCTTTGAAATTCTGCACTGCAACAAAAATATGGCTGTTGGTGGTGGTAACTAATTTGAAAGGCTGCACTGGAAAAAAAGGTTGTTTTTGGTGGTGGCAACTGCTTTAAAAGGCTGCACTGCAAAAAACATGGCTGTTGGTGGTGGTAACTGCTTTGAAAGGCTGTGTTGCAAGAAAAATGGTTGTTGTTGGTGGTGGTAGCTGCTTTGAAAGGCTGCACTGCAACAAAAATGGCTGTTGTTGGTGGTGGTAACAGCTTTTAAAAGGCTGCACTGGAAAAAAAATGACTGTTGTTGGTGGTGGTAACTTTTTTTAAATGGCTGCACTGGAAAAAAAAAATGGCTGTTGTTGGTCGTGGTAACTGCTTTGAAAGGCTGCACTGCAAAAAAAACAGCTATTCTCGGTGGTGGTAACTGCTTTGATCGCCTGCACTGCAAAAAAATGGTTTGTTGGTGGTGGTAACTGCTTTGCAATGCTGTACTGCAAATAAAATGCTGATGTTGGATGTGGCAACTGTTTTGAAAGACAACACTGCAACAAGGAAAAAATGGCTGTTGTTGGTGGTGGTAACTGCTTTGAAAGGCTGCAGTTGAAAAAAAAAATGGCTGTTGATGGTGGTGGTGACTGCTTTGAAAGGCTGCACTGCAAAAAAAAAAGCTATTCTCGGTAGTGGTAACTGCTTTGATCGCCTGCAGTGCAAAAAAAATGGCTGTTGGTGGTGGTAACTGCTTTGAAAGGCTGCACTGCAAATAAAATGCTGTTGTTGGATGTGGTAACTGCTTTAAAAGACAGCGCTGCAAAAAAAAATGGCTGTTGTTGGTGGTGGTAACTGCTTTGATAGGATGCACTTGAAAAAAAAATGGCTGTTGTTGGTGGTGGTGACTGCTTTGAAAGGCTGCACTGCAAAAGTAATTGATGTTGTTGGTGATGGTACCTGCTTTGAAAGGCTGCCCTGCAAATAAAATAGCTGTTGTTGGTGGTGGTAACTGCTTTGAAAGACTGCACTGCAAAAAATGGCTGTTAGTTGTGGTAACTGCTTTGAAAGGCTGCACTGCAACAACATAAATGGCTGTTGTTGGTGGTGGTAACTGCTTTGAAAGGCTGCATAGCAGAAATAAATGGCTGTTGTTGGTGGTGGTAACTGCTTAGAAAGGCTGCATAGCAGAAATAAATGGCTGTTGGTTGTGTTGGTAACAGCCTTTAAAAGGATGCACTGAAAAAAAGGCTGTTGTTGCTGGTGGTAACTGCTTTTAAATGGCTGCACTGCAAATAAAATGGCTGTTGTTGGTGGTGGTATCTGCTTTGAATGGCTGCACTGGAAAACAAATTGGCTGTTGTTGGTGGTAGTAACTGCTTTGAAAGATTGCTTGCAAAAAAAATGGCTCTTGTTGGTGGCAGTAACTGCTTTGAAATGGTGCACTGCAAATATAAAACTGGCTGTTGTATGGTGGTTGTAACTGCCTTGAAAGGCTGCATTGCAAAAGAAAATGGCTGTTGTTGTTGGTGGTAACTGCTTTGAAAGGCTGCACTGCCAAAAAAAATAGCTGTTGTTGGTGGTGGTAACTGCATTGAAAGGCTGCATTGCTATAGATAATGGCTGATGTTGGTGGTGGTAACTGCTTTGAAAGGCTGCACTGCAAACCAACAAAATGGCTGTTGGTGGTGGTAACCTCTTTGAAAGGCTGCACTGGGAAAAAAAAGGTTGTTTTTGGTGGTGTGGTAACTGTTTTGAAAGACTGCACTGCAAAAAAATGGGCATTATTGGTGGTGGTAACTGCTTTGAAAGGCTTGTACTGCAAAAAAACATGGCTGTTGGTGGTGGTAACTGCTTTGAACGGCTGTGTTGCAAGAAAAATGGTTGTTGTTGGATGGCGGTAGCTGCTTTGAAAGGCTGCACTGCAACAAAAAATGGCTGTTGTTGTTGGTGGTAACTGCTTTGAAAGGCTAACACTCCAATTAAAAAAATGTCTGTTGTTGGTGGTGGTAACCCTGCTTTGAAAGGCTGCACTGCAAAATAAAATGGATGTTGTTGGTGGAGGTAAAATGCTTCGAAAGGTTGCACTGCAAAAAAAAATGGCTGTTGTTGGTGGTGGTAACTCCTACGACGGCTGCACTGCAACTAAAAAAAACGGTTGTTGTTGGTGGTTGTAACTGCTTTGAAAGGCTGCACATGCAACAAAATAAAAATGGCTTTTGGTGGTGGTAACTGCTTTGAAAGGTGTTGCACTGGAAAAAAAGGTTGTTGTTGGTGGTGGTAGCTGCTTTGAAAGGCTGCTCTGCAACATAAAAAGGCTGTTGGTGGTGGTAACTGCTTTGAAAGGCTGCACTCCAACAAACAAAATGTCTGTTGTTGGTGGTGGTAACTGCTTTGAAAAGCTGCACTGCAAATAAAATGGCTGTTGTTTGTGGTGGTAACAGTTTTTAAAAGGCTGTGTGGCAAAAAAATGGCTGTTGTTGGTGGTGGTGACTGCTTTGAAAGGCTGCACTGCAAAAAAAAAGGCTGATATTTGTGGTGGTAATTGCTTTGAAAGGCTGCACATTAAAAAAAAAGGCTGTGTTGGTGGTTGGTAAATTGCTTTGAAAGGCTGCACTGCAAAAAAAAAAGGCTGATATTTGTGGTGGTAATTGCTTTGAAAGGCTGCACATTAAAAAAAAGGCTGTTGTTGGTGGTGGTAAATGCTTTGAAAGGCTGCACTGCAAAAAAAATGGCTGTTGGTGGTAGTAACTGCTTTGGAAGGTGCACTGCAAAAAAAAATGGCTGATGTTGGTGGTGGTAACTGCTTTGAAAGGCTGCACCTGCAGAAAGAAATGGCTGTTGTTGTGTTGTGGTAACTGCTTTTAAATGGCTGCAATGCAAAAAAACAATGGCTGTTGTTGGGAGGTGGTAACTGCTTTGAAAAGACTGCACTGCAAAAAAAAAACTGGCTGTTGTTTGTGATGGTAAACTGCTTTGAAGCGCTGCACTGCAAAGAAAATGGCTGTTGTTTTGGTTGTAAAATGCATTGAAAGGCTGCACCTGCAAAAAAAAAATGGCTGTTTGTTGGTGTGGTATTCTGCTTGTAAGAATGTACTTATAATAAAAATTGCTGTTGGCGGTGGTAACTGCTTTGAATGGGCTGCACCGAAAAAAATGGCTGTTGGCGGTGGTAATTGCTTTGAAACGCTGCACTGGGAAAAAAATGGATGTTGTTGGTGTGGTAACAGCTTTGAAAGGCTGCACTGCAAAAGAAAATGGCTGTTGTTTGTAGTTTTAACTGCTTGGAAAGGATGCACTTGAAAAAAAAGGCTGCTTTTGATGGCGGTAACTGCTTTTGAAATGCTGCGCTGCAAAAAAATATTGCTGTTGCTGGTGGTAACAGCTTTGAAATGCTGCACTGCAAAAAATTTCTTGTAGGTGGTGGTAACTGCTTTGAAATGCTGCAATGCAAATATATACTAGCAGGGATGACAGTGGAACAAAAATTAGCAGGGTTTTTTTATAGCAATATACTGAAGGTGAGCAGGATCAGTTCATTCCAATGAGGAAGAAAGATTCCAAGGGGAGAAAGGGTGGTCCATGGCTGACAAGTTTTACGTCAGGGACAGCCAATAAAATTAAAACGAAGAAGTTACAACATATCAAAGATGAGCGGGAAGCAAGTGGATTGGGTAATGTTTAAAGAACAACAGAAGTAACCAAAAAAGACAATATGTGGAGAGAAGATGAGGTACGAAGGTAAGCTAGCCAAGAATAAAAAGCAGGATATAAAAAGCTTCTTTGGTATGTTGAAAGAGGAAAAAATTATTTAAGACCAAATTTGGACTCTAGGACCGAAAGAGGAGTGAATTTATTTTGGGAGCAAGAAATGTGCAGATGATTGAACAGGTACTTTGGATCTAATGAGGACAACAATACAATCTTCCTGATATTGTATGGCCAGAGGATCTGGGGTGTCGGAGGACCTGAAGGAAATCCACATTCGGCAGGAAATGGTGTTGGATAGACTGATGGGACTGAAGACTGATAGAACCCTAGGGCCTGATGATACTGCATCCCAGGGTACTTAAGGAAGTGGCTCTAGAAATTGTGGGATGCATTGGATGATAATATTCCAATGTTCTATAGACTCCAGGATCATTTTCCTGTTCCTGTAGCTAATGTTATCCCCACTTTTTAAGAAAGGCGGGAGAGAGAAATAGGAAATTATAGACCAGATTAGCTTGACATCGGTGGTGGTGTGAAGATGCTGAGATCAATTCTAAAAGATGGAGATAGCCGAACATTTGGATAGCAGTAAAACAGGATCGGTCCGAGTCAGCAAGGATTTACGAAGGAGAAATCCTGCTGGACTAATCTTCTGGAGTTTTTTGAAGATGTAACTAGGAAAATGGACAAGGTGAGCCAGTGGTTTGTGTATCTTGACTTTCAGAAAGCATTTTGATAAGGTCCCACATAGGAGATTAGTGGACATGGTAATTGGGGGTAGAGTGCTGACAAGGATAGAGAAGTGGTTGGCAGACAGAAACAAAGAGTAGGGATTAATGGGTCCCTTTCAGAATGGCAGGCAGTGACTAGTGTGGTACCGCAAGGCTCGGTGCCGCGACCCGCAGCTATTTACAATTTATACATCAATGATTTGGATGAAAGGATTCGCGCGAAAGTAACATTAGCAAATTTGCAGATGAGCCAAAGCTGGGTGGCAGTGTGAACTGTGAGGAGGATGCTATGAGAATGCAGGGTGACTTGGACAGGTTGGGGGAGTGGGCAGATGCATGGCAGATGATGTTTAAAATGCGGATAAATGTGAGGTTATCCACTTTGGTAGCGCCGCAAAAACAGAAGGAAGATTACTATCTAAATGGCGTCAAGTTTGGGAAAAGGGGAAGTTACAACGGGATCTGGTGGTCCTTGTACATCAGTCTATGAAAGTAAGCATGCAGGTACAGCAGGCAGTGAAGAAAGCGAATGGCATGTTGGCCTTTATAACAAGAGAAATCGAGTATAGAAACACAGAAACATAGAAAATAGGTGCAGGAGTACGCCATTCGGCCCTTCGAGCCTGCACCGCCATTCAATATGATCATGGCTGATCATCGAACTCGGGATCAACCATCCTGTACCTGCCTTCTCTCCATACCCCCTGATCCCTTTAGCCACAAGGGCCACATCTAACTCCCTCTTAAATATAGCCAATGAAACTGGCCTCAACTACCTTCTGTGGCAGAAAAATTCCACAGATTCACCATTCTCTGTGTGTGAAAAATGATTTTTCCCATATCGGTTCCTAAATGACTTCCCCCTTATCCTTAATACTTATCCTATATAGGATTCAAAGAGGTCCATCTGTGTTGTATAGAGCCCTAGTGAGACCACACCCTGGAGTATTGTGTGCAGTTTTGGTCCCCTAATTTGAGGAAGAGAACATTGCTATTGAAGAGTGCAGCGTACATTTACAATATAATTCCCGGGATGGCAGGACTGGTCATTTGCTGAGAGAATGAAGCAGCTGGGCTTGCACACTCTGGATGATTTAGAAGGAATGAGAGGGGATCCATTGAAACCTATAAAATTGTCAAGGGTTTGGACACGCTAGAAGGCATGAAACATGTTCCCGATGTTTGGGGAGTCCAGAACCAGGGGCCACACTTTAAGAATAAGGAGGTAAGCCATTTAGAACGGAGACGAGGAAACACTTTTTCTCACAGAGAGTGGTGAGTCCCAGTGGAATTCTCTGCTTCAGAGGGCGGATGGAGGTAGTTCTCTGGATGCTTTCAAGAGAGAGGTTAGACAGCAGTCAGTGGGATATGGGGAGAAGGCAGGAACAGGTGTACTGATTGGGGACGATCAGCCATGATCACATTGAATGGCGAAGCTTGCTCGAAGGGTCAAATGTCCTAAACTTCCTGTACCTATTTCTATTTTCAATTGAGTAGTTGAAAATGTCCGAAAAAACTCCAGCCAGTAGGTCCCACACAGGATTTTAGAGCACTACCGGGTATACCATCAGTCCATGCGCTTTTTCGACGTTCACCCCTCTGAAGGATTTCCTGACGTCGGCCCTCAGCGTCCTGAACTGAAAATCCATCACAGCGAATGTGGGCTCGAGAAGGCACATCATACTCCCTATCAAAGCGTGGCGTAAAACCAATGAGCTCATCAGGGAGTGATGTTTAGCCAACATTTGAGCTACCTCCTGATTTTGCCTTGTAGGAGGTGATTGCATTCAATGTAGGAGGTGATTGCATATTAATGGATATCGGGAGAAGGCTGGCATGGGTTACTGATTGTGGATGATCAGCCTTGATCACAATGAATGGCGATGTAGGCTCAACGGGCCAAATGGCCTCCTCCTGCACCTATTTTTTTATGTTTCTAAGTTAAATGGCAGAACCCTATGTTAAATGACATATTGATGTACAGAGGAGTATTGCAGGTCCATAACTTCCTGATAGTGGCAGCTGAGTAGATAGGAGGATCGGTGATGTACAGTATCTGTGCTCTTCAATGGATAGCGTGTTTAGAATAAAAGTCAGGAAATCATGCCAACATATGTTAAAACTTTGGCAAGCCACCTTTGGAGTATTATGTTGCAGTTCCAGTCTTTACATCGATGGAAGGATCAGAGGATTTTGGAGAGAGCACAAAATATTTTCATCACAGAGGCCGCGGGCGCCGACCCTAGCGAGGCCGGAGGGCCAGGCAAAGGGGCGCGTTTTCCAACAATCCGGCCGTGGTGGCCCCCCCCATGCGAAAACCTCTGGAAGGTGGTGAGAGGGTGGCGCCACCCACCATTTTTGGTGAAATGTGCCGTCCATTAGAAGCTGGTTGAAGAATCTGTGGCTGTATTAGCTTTTTTTAAACTTTAATTAAGAATAACTTTTAAAATTATAGGATGAAATGAAAAAGGAACCTGTTATTGTGTCGACCGTTTGAAGTTAGTAATAATCAGTAACATTTTTATTCTAGCGCGTAGCGTTTTGACAAAGGTAGAAATAACACATGAACACAACGCACATACAAGATGAGACTTTTAAAGTTTATAGAGATAATAGATAGAAATAGATAATATCACAATGCAGTGATCTCACTCCTTGAACTGCGTTTAATCTGCCTTTACCTTAAAGTACTGCAATATAAATAAATATCAGTCTCCCGGCTAGCTTTAATTTCTCGATAAGCTTTATCTTTCTCACCTGATACAACTCCCAACTTGTGTATCCACTTCCCCATTCCAGACTAGTAAAACTCTCCCAAGTAGCATAGTGAACGCCCTGCAAGGATATTGATCCCCCTCTAGTTTTGATACAAACCTGTCTCTTTTGGACAGCTCACAACTTCCCACAAAGAAACCCCCAAATGGACCAAAGACCCCATTCCTGGAAAAGCCATGCCTACCGTGGCCCTTGCTATAGAGTCACCTATCACTAATGCCAGCCGAGGGTTTTAGCATACTCTGCTGTTCAGCACAGACATAATGTGCCACTAAACTGCTTTCCCCTGAAAGGCCATCTCTGTACCTGAACAATATCCAAAAAGTCTTTGATGGGGGAACAGCACCTCATATTCCTCTGGGGAGTCTGCACCCTCAGGGCTTGAACATTGAATTTCCAATTCTGTTAACCCTTGCGGTCATCTCCTCCCCTACACACCTCTCCCTCATCCCTCGGCACTGGCATTCCCACTCTCTCTCTATCCTCTCTCTCCACCCTAGTCGCACTAGCTTTCTCATTTCTCCACACTACAAACAGCATACAATGGCTTGTTCCCTTCATTACAAACAGCTTACAATGGCTTGTTCAAGTAATCATTGGAAACGTTTTTGCTTATCTTTTCATTCATTGTCTTTATCCTCCACATCACCCGCCTATATCTCCGTTTCCCTGATCCCAGACCATCGGGGCGGGGCTGAAGAAAAGGTTCTCGACCCGAACGTCGCCTATCTCCTTCGCTCTTAGATGCTGGCTGCACACTCCCACCCCTGAGTTTTCCTCCAGCCTTTGTGAACCCTCCAAAATGGAATACACGTTACCATGGGAATGCACAGGGGATCGCCTACATACCTGGCTGCCTCCCTAGACGGTGTTCCCCTGCCTCCCCTGGTCACCACTCACACTATCTGGCTGAACCTGAAGTGCTACAACTTCCCGAAACTACCATCTGTAAAATGCTTTCTGATAGATTACCCCAATCCATTCCTGCTGAGAGATAAATTATTTTTTTTTTTTTAAAAATATTTTTATTAAGTATTTAGACAGTGATTTATCAACATATGTTATGATAGCAATATATCCATGTCAACGAAATACATAATAATATTGTCAAGTGTAATCATTTTGACTCTAATATTTTTTTTATAAAGAGAAGGAAACAGTAAGAAAAATAAAATGAAAATCAACATCGATAAAGAAAATCATAAAAATGGAATAATTTACTATAAATACATCTTAGGAGATAAGATCAAGGAATTAAAATAATAACTTTTCATCTATTCCTAAGTCCAAGTTTCAGTTAAGGTTCCCCTGCCGAACCATTCTAAAAAACCCTTTTAAGTAATCAAAAATTTGAAAGAAGATCATAACTAAAGAAAACTTCTTGTTTGTCCATTAAAGGCAAATCAGATTACATTCCATAAGTAGGGTCCTCCGACATTTCCGTAATCCACATTTTTTAGTTTGTGGGGGATAAGGGCCCTTCCAAAATTTTTAATATTAGTTTCTTCTCTTCCCCAGTTATTATACTATAATCTAGGAAATATCTTTGACTTGTTGTAAGAGTTAAACTTTGTTCTGATGTTCCAAGTAATATTAATTTTTGGTCCGGATCCATTTAGTATTAATAACTTCAGAGTTATTCAAAAAATCCACAGTCCAGAAATTCTTAATTTTTATTACAATTTGCAAAGTATGTGTTAAATTAAGCCTCTTGAATGTTACATTTTATCGCAGGATCCCGCGATATTTGTGAAAGATTTCTGTTAATTTAACTTTGGAGTAATGTAATACTAAGTAAACTTTAAATTGTATTAGAGCAAGTCTGGAGTATAGCGAGCATTGAAAGTAATGTATTGTAAACTTTTGTCCCATATAACTTTCATATGGATTGATTTAATTCATTTTCCCCATGTATGTCTATATGATTCCGTCGTTGGTATCTCGCTATCTAAAAGGTATTGTAAATATAATTTGTTAATATTTCTTTCTGTATTCGGATGCTTATTCAGACATTCTTCAAGGATTTCTGGTTCCCTATTCCTAAAACGTGGTGTAATTTGACTAACATAATCACTGAGTTGTAGATATCGAAAAACAATATTTGATGTAATCCATAAATCTGTTGCAGTTCCTGAAAAGAGAGATAGAGCCTTTCTTAAAAAGGTAAGTTCCAGCCCTTTTGATTCCATAAGTATTTCATTTGTAAAAGCCGTTATCTATCATGAAGGTTTGAATAAGGAGGGATTGTTTAAATATGGAGACAGAGTGGTTATATTATCGCAGTTTAAAAGCTTTTTTAAGTTGTTTCCAGATTCATGTAACAACTATAAATAATAGGGATTTTTCCCCATACGTTTGGGGGGCAATTTGGGTCGGTGGCAAATCTAATCGAAACCAAGTTTCAAAGGTAGAACAAACCACCTTTTTTTCCATCCTATAAACCATTCTGTTGTTTATCCATTCTTCCCGCAGCCAAAAATTCATGAAATTAATAAAAACTGCCCCAAACGAAAACAAACAACAGTTGGGAGCAGGCAAAACCACCGATAAACTTTGATTTACATCAATGAATAAAATCATTTAATCTCATAACAAAGTCTACCCGAAAAACATGTAACAGATATAAAATAATTAATTTACAACAAAACAAAAAAAAAGATTATTGGAATAAATATCAGTGATTGACTGAAATGGGTACAATAATTGCGGCATATAAATCATTTTTACTATCATAAATCTACCGAAACATGAAAATAGGAAAGTGTTTTCCAGAGTTGAATATTCTTATTTAGTTTATTTCATTAAAGGTGGAAAATTTTGATTTAAATAAAGAACGATACCCCTTAGTTACATAAATACCAAGATTTTAAAATTTTACTTCAACTATTTTAAAAGTTGATTGTTGTAGTAATGAAAATGATGATCCTATTGAATGATTCGCACACCCTTCCTAATCCAAATACATCTATATCCTGAAAATGACGAATTGAGTTATTAGATTTAATAAAATTTGGAATACTAATTTCCGGCCTTAGTAATATATATTAGTACATCCATTTTGCATATAGATAAAATTATAATCCTTGAAAACTTTAGTATTGTACCCATGAAATGTCTGAAAAGATCTGACATTTTCTGCAAGTGGTTCAATTGCTAAGCGATAATAATGGATATAACGAACAACCTTGTCTACAACCTCTTAAAGATAAATTTCGTTGATAACATTTGATTAGTTCTACTAGCTGTTGGGTTAGAGTAAAAAAATTTAAACCCTGCACAAGTACTTCTCTCCCAATATAAATTATCCATCAATGAAAAAAAATAAGGCCAATTCCTACTTGATCGTAAGGCTTTTCAGCATCTATCGATATAATTGCTAGTCTGCAATTAGCAATTCAGGTTTGTTAAAAATATTAAACAATCGTCCTAAGATTATAAAAGAATGACGTTTTGGGATAAAACATGTTTTATCAGGTGTAATTGTAAATTGTTAATTACTAAGCTCCATCTATTAAAAGGATTTTATTAATATTTTATTTTGAGAGATATTTACAGCAGCAATTTATAACAATTCATTATCCCCTTATTGACGCATGATCCTTCCTTCTTGGATGCTCGATTAATAGTAACGTGTATTGCCTGCCTGCATTGTTAAAAATTCCAGTAGCTCAATACTGCTAACCATGCAGAAATCATGACAAGGAGTTAGAAATCCTATTCTTATATATTAAGTTGAGAGATGACAATTACTTTAATGTAACAGCTGACACAAGATACCCTTTCCCTGATTTGCTTCCCTCTCGACCCACCACCTGAACTTCTCTGTATTGCACAGTATCATTCTGGTAACATAAAATGAAAACAACAACTCTGGTAATAATCAGTTTCCTTCTACTGAACTATACAAAGGGCTGATATTTCTTACTTTCAAAGGCAAAACCTCTCTCGCCAAAACAAATATGGTTGCAGTTTATCCTTTAATCTAAACATTGGGTGTGACTGCCCTCTCCATGAGCTTCTATCTCTCCCTCTCGTATCGGTAATCTATGTTACTACATGCACAACCTTTAAAAATATTACAAAGCCACACATTTGTGGTTTCAGTGGTTACACTTTCACTGACCCATAGACCACAATCAGTGTGGATAGAAGATAACATCTCCACTATAATTCTCACATTAGTGCCGCATAGAGTTGCTTATCATCCTCCTCTATACTTCCTCTACACTCACAACTGTGCAGCCAAATAGAGAGTCTAACTCCATCAACAAGTTTTGCATATGACACCCACTGGGGTAGCCTAGAGTCACAAATTGACTAAGACGAATGCAGGGAAGGAGATAAGAATGTAATGATTATGATAGAGAACGTAATCAACACCGGGGTAGCTCACAACCCAATGGTAATGAACATTGAATTTTCGCAATTTTAGTAAGCTTCTAACTAACACCTCCACAAACCTAAACACGACAAAAAAAATAAAACCAGAG
>CM069143.1:64602821-64679006 GCA_035221665.1 Okamejei kenojei | reverse complement strand
TTCAATTAAAATAGAGCAAACCTCCGCCTGCTGGACTTCAACTACATCAAAGATCAAAAGAGTTTATTGTCATGTGTCCCCTGACAGACAAATGAAATTCTTTCTTTGCATAGCCACAACAGAACATAGTAGGCATTGACTACAATTATATACTAAATACACACATTAATTAATAAATTAATAACGTGCAAATCACAGTGGAGGGGTATTATGTGTCATAGTTTTGACTGCTTGGCGTCATGAGTATATAGTGAGTACTGCAGGGCCTGAGCACGCAGCCTTGAAGTGCTTCCACATACGATTGTTATCGATCTTTGACACATTTCCCCCACCATTACGAACAGACTGTGTCTGTGCATGAGGAAGTCGAGGATCCAATTGCAGAGGGATGCGCAGAGAACCCAGTTCTGCGATTTGGTTACCAGCTTGGAGAGGGATGATTGTGTTAAATTCCGAGCTGTAGTCAATGAATAACAGCCTACATATGAGTTTTGTTTCCAAACTGGTCCAGAGCGGAGGAGGGCCAGCGAGATCGCTCCATCGTTGAATCTGTTGTGGGGGGGGTCTGTAAGCGAACTGCATTTTTTGTCGAGGAAGGAGTTGATTTCGCCATGAAAAACCTCCCGAAGCACTTCACACCACATGTGTTAGTGCCACAGTCGATAGTCATTGAGGCACGTCCACCTTTGTCATCTGGCACCGGTATAAAAGGTCAGTGCCTTTGATAATCAGGTTAGGGAACAGACCTCAGAATGAACGAGGGTTGAAAATGTCCGTAAAAACGCCACCATTGGTCCGCCAGCGAGGTTATTTAGAACATGACAAGGCATGCCATCAGTCCAGACGCTTTTCGAGGGTTCACCCCTTGTCTTCCCTCTGAAGGAATTTTCCTGACTCGGCCTCGGTGACTAGACTGGAAATACCATCACAGCAAATGGGGGCTTCGGGAAGCACATCGGTTGTTCTCTCCCTAGCAAAGCGTGCGTAAAATGCATTGGAGCTCATCGGGAGTGATGTATCGCTGACATTCGAGCTGCCTCCTGGTTTCGCCTTGCGGAGGTATTGCATTCAGTCCCCACCATAGCTGCCGAACATCTTCTCATCCTCCAGTTTGGAGCAGAACTTTCCTTTAGGCCTTTTTGATGGCCTTTCCAAGGATGTATCTGGAGCTTTGTGTAGACCACTTATCATCAGACATGAATGCCCGGCGTCTGGGTCTTCAGAAGAGTGTGGATCCCACAGTTCATCCAAAGTTTCTGATTGGGAAACACTCGGAAGGTTTTTGAGGGATTTGCGGTCCCTCCACATACATTCTTAATGAAGTCAGGTAACGACTGTGGCATATTCCATTCAAGTCTGTTGCCGAGTCCTTGAACAATTGCCCAGTCTATACGGACTCAAACAGTCCAGTAGTTGTTTCTCTGAACAGACCCCTCCCCACCCACTCTCCCCAACCCCCCCCCCCCCCCCCCCCGACCAGCTTCGTACTGTCCTCACCTCTGGGGTCGCGTCTTTAATTGCTGCCTGTAGGAGGCAGGGAGAAGCAGCACCAGCGGTATGGTCGGATTTACCAAAGTAGGGCGAGGGATAGCGCGTAAGCATCTGGGATGTGGTTGTAGCAGTGGTCGAGGGTGTTTGGTCCTCTGGTGGCAGCAGGAGACATGTTGGTGGAAGCTGGGAGATGATTCTTTAGTTTGCCTTATTGAAGTCTCCAGCAATGGTGGTAAATGCCTCGGTAAGACGCCTTGTGTGTTGACCATGGCGTGAAGCACCTCCATGCCAGACGGACGTCTGCCTGGGGTGGGATTAGACCGCGGACAGATGATGGAGGTGAACTCCCTTCGGAAGGTAGAAGGGATGGGCACGTCACCGCCAGATGTTCGAGGTGTGGAGAGCAGGAGTTTGGAACAGGACTGCCACGTCTGAGCTCCACGCAGAGTTGACCATCGAGGCAGACGCCCCCTCCCTCACTTTCCCTGCCCGAGGCCAGTGTACGGTCCATGCGGTGGATGGAGAATCCTTCAGGCTGGACCGCTGAGACTGCAAGCTGGGGGTGAGCCATGTCTTCTGTGAAACAGAACACAGAGCATTCCTAGAATCCCTGTGATAGAGCAGCCTGCCCGTAAGGTTGCTCCACTTTATTTGTCAAGGGGGGGGGGACTGCAAAACAGGGCCGAGTAGGATAGTAGGGAGAGGGCCGAAGTCCCCTCTCTTCCAAGTCTGATCTAAGTCACTCTCGCCGGCCATGTTTCCGGACAAAATGGAGGCTTACCCCTTTGTTTCAGTACTGTTGTTTCCCTGTACCTGCGGTTTCTCTGCACCTGCGCTGGAACGGGGATCCCCTCACAGACGCAGCTCAGCTCCGTAAAACGAACGGGGTTCCCTCAGAGTCAGCAGCTTCCAGCGTCATTTTTTCTGGGATATCCACCCGTCGCTCTGGAGTCATCCCGGTTTCCAGTGCCGTACCTGGATCCCAGTCAGGGTCGGGAGTTTCACAGCCAGCGTGGGAAAGTTCAAAGTCCGGGGCTCCCGCAGCTGGGGGAGATCGCAAAATTGTCAGCGCTTTCAGCTGCCCAAGCAGCCTGTCTGAAACGGCACCGATTACTGCCGTTTCCCTGATGCAGGTGAGTTGATAGAAGTTGTAGGTAATTCTTTTCTGTTCTGGTACTCCACAAAAGTAGCCGCAGGCAGGCGCCATCTTGACCTCATCATGATGTGTGTTTCAAACAAATCATAAGTATAACTGCACTGGCACTGGAGGGTGCGCATTTTCCCTTTGTAGGTCATATCAATAGATGCGGCCGCGCTGAATTCTATCTTTAACTCAAAGCCGCAGGATGGAGATGTCTTCTTTAACACTGTTGCTTATTAAAACATACCCTTCATTCACGGTTGGCTCAAGAGTAATGGGAGAGGAACTTAGTAGCTCGGGAGAGGAACTTGGAACATCGCAGAAATGACATACCCGTGGGACACGAACATAAACTTGAAATCTCGTACATAACTGTAAAGAAGGTTCACGGACACCATTGGATCTTTACTACTTTAATGAACATACATTATTGCCCTAGTTGTACGTGGTCTGTCACGATCACTAGAGAGAGAGCTAGGGGTGTGAAGGTTACAATTATACTAACTGGTGGGGGAGTGGTTAGCATGGACATCGTCACTATCAATTAAAGGCGTATACACATATCATCTACAATAACCACGAGTCTGTTTTTTTTCTTTCACTTGGGGTCACTCGTGGGTGGACTCGCACCGTGAGACAGGGCTTTAAATCAGGGTTGAAACCTGAGTTTGAGACTGGATGAATAGTTATACTCAACATTTCCTGGATTTATCTCCACAATCTTGTTATTGGTAGTTTCCTTTTGCGTCTCCTTTTTCTCTCATCTTTTTCTTTCTTTATCTTTATTCTTTAAAAAAATTTTTTAACTTAAGCTATGTAAGAAATTTGCAATTAAATTGTCGCGTACTATTATTTGTATACATCTAATAAAAATATTTATTTTTAAAAAAAGAACGTTCTCTGATGTATTATTATATATCACCAATTCTCAAGTTAGTATTCCAAATATATTAAATCTTATAGAGGAATTCGGCTCCTTTTCAGGATATAGAATAAACTGGAACAAAGTGAAATTATGTCAATAAATCCTGAAGAGCTGACACAGCAGCTAAAATTCCCTTTCAGAATTGCTACGGAAAAATTCAAATATCTGGGTGTTCAGGTAACCAGAAAATATACCTCTCTATTCAATGCAAACTTCCCCCGCCTTTAGTTACTAAATTAAACACAGCTCTATCAATTGTTTGGGGGAAAGAACACTCCCAGTTGTCTCTAATAGGCAGAATAAATCGATCAAGATGATCTTCGCCCACCAAATTCTGTATTTATTTCAATCAATATACTTCCTAAAAATGGTTTTCAAAAATGCTTCTGATTACAAATGTTATCTGGGATTATAAAACACATAGAATTCATAAACGGCACCTATGTAAACCCAAAGAAACAGGCGGATTGGCTCTCCCCAACTTCTTATACTATTAGCTTGGCAACGAATATTAAAAAGTAATTTACAGGCTGACAACTCATGCCAACAGGTAGACCGGTTAAAAATGGAGAGAGAGGATTGCTCACCTTTTAATATAGGCGCGATTCTTCTCCATTCAACAAATTTGAAGAACACACTATATATAAAAAATCCGATTATTCACAGCACTTTTAAACGAATCTGGAGACAAGTAATAATCAACTTTTAAACTAAAGAAATTTATCTCTACTCTCACCAATAGCCAATCCCTTTGTTCAAGAATCTATTTTAGATAAACGTGGTACACATTGGGAAAGACTATGATTAAAAACCTTGGAGATCTTTAACGAGATGGGAACTCTAAAACTCTCATTTCAGGAATAGTACAGTTGAAATAATCCACCTGAAGAGTACTCAATATTTCAGATATCTGCAAATTCGAGACTATTCTGAAAACATATACCAAACTTACCAAACTTTGCTGGCCAGATAAACAACGAAGTGTATGAATAGAAATTCAGAGTCAAACAACTTAACAATCACATTTGTAATACCCTTCTCAAATATAGAAATCCCATCATCAGATGCAACTAGAGAGACTGGGAAGAGGGAACTAGGCCCTAAATAATTCAAAAGACAGATGTGAAGAAAACCTTTTATATAATACACAACAACGGGTTCGATTAACGTGAAAACATCATTAATTCAATTTAAAATTCTGCATAGATTCTACTATTCAAAGTCTAAACTGAATAAGATCTTTCCAAATGTATCTCCTATTTGTGACAGATGTCTCCTTCAAGAAGCAACTAGAACACATTCCTTCGCCTCTTGCATGAAATTCTCTCAAAAACATTAAAAACAAAATTGGACGACCCCCGACACGAACTGATTTTTTTAGGAAACGTCAGAAGCCTGCTGTGAGCTATCAATATTTCAAAGACGTTTCCTTAATTATGGTCAGATAACGGCGAAAAAAATTAATACTCAAATTTTGGAAACATACATCTGCCCCTACTCTTAAAATGTGGATAACAAACAGTCTGAAGACGCTACAAACCTTGAAAATTTAGACTTGTCTAGCAGAAACACCATAGCATTTTTCGAAGACCTGGACACCATTCATTGACTTATTACAAGATAGTTATGGTGGAAAACACAATTTTGGAGTTAAATCTAATTACGGGGTGGTGATGGGGCGGGAAGAGATAACGGGCAGGTATAGCGTCACGGGGGGGGCGTTTTGGGGGGGGGGGGGGGTCTTGTTTTATTTCTCTAAAAACGCTTTTCGTATTTACTTTTTACTACTCACTCTTTGGGCTACAACCAATTTGGTATCTAGGGGGTTCCTTCCTAGCACATCCACTTTTTTCTCTCTCTTGCTTTCTCTCTCTTCTTTCTCTTAACATTAGCTAAAAATTAAAATTGGAAGCTGTGCAATAAACTGTATATGTCATATTCTGCTGGTTATAGTTTTGTACACGCGCTTCTAATAAAAAACATTTTAAATTAAAAACATAAAAAAATTTTGCTTACTATTATTTGTATACATGCATCTAAAAAAATATATATATTAAAAAAAAGGAACTTTCTCGATCTTTCCTGCCCTTTTGAAGAAAACGGTTGGGTGGCTAAAACGTACCCGTGGAACCTGCGCATTCGCGGGATGACAGCCAGCGCTGCATTAATCCAGAGCGGGCGAGTGGGGGCAACGAGGCAAAGCATTGTGATCAACAGCCGGGCAGACCTATATATATTTTTTTAAATGTCGTTTGATGATAATTTTTTAGCAAATATCTTGGGAAGATAATGAGGCAAATTAGAGGACTTGGAGTTCGGAAATCATAAATTAGATCCCCTGGCAAAATATGTAAAAATCTCTGCGTTATTAACGTCTGGTTTTTCGAGATTTTACGTTTCATACAAAATGACACCCACACACCACAGAGATTTTAAAGTATATAGAATAGATATGAAGATAGATATATATGATAGATAGATATGATATGATATGATTATGAAAAGCTTTGGAACCCTTGAGGTACTCTCCACGATTTATGTTAATGTAAGTTGAATTTATGTTCACCTATTTCTACAATTGTTGCCTGTTATATGAAGAAAGACTGGATAGACTCGGCATGTACTCGCTAGAATTTAGCAAAGATTGAGGGGGGTCTTATAGAAACTACTACAAAAGGTCTTAAGGGTTGACAGGCTAATGCAGGAAGAAAAAAATTGTTCCCAATGTTGGGGAAGTCCAGAACAAGGGGTCACAGTTTAAGGATAAGGCGGGAAGTCTGTAGGACCGAGATGAATAAATCATTTTTCACACCAAGATGGTGAAATCAGTGGGAATTCCCCTCTGCCACAGAAGAAGTTGAGGGGCCAGTTCATTGGCTATATATAAGAGGGGAAGTAGATGTGGCCCTTGTGGCTAAGGGGACAGGGGTATGGAAGAAGGCAGGTACGGGGATACTGAGTTGGAATGCTCAGCCATGATCATATTGAATGGTGTGCAGGCTCGAAGGGGCCGAATGGCCTACTCTCCTGCACCTATTTTCTATGGGTTCTATGTAAATAGCTTCTCACAACCATCCAATCCAACCCCTCTGAAGCCATACCTATCCAGTTCATGAGTAAATGTCGTGATTTAAAGTTATCCAAATGCTTTTTTAAAGTCTATGAATATTCCACTGCCAAGTTTTTTATTAATCTTTATGCAATTTGTGATTTCCTATCGATTAGTTTCATTAGTGCCATTGATTTTGATCTGATCTATTTTGATCTACTTATTGACTGTCGACCAAAATCTTATGTTTTTTCATAGAAAGTCAAGGTCTTTTTCTGTAAAATCTTTTCAAGGATCTTGGAGAATTGGGAAGCGTAAAGAAACAGGCCCTTAATTTGTGAAATGGTGTCTATCCCCAGTTTTATATAATGGTTTTACTTTTGCTATTTTCATTTGTTTGGAAATTTGCCAGATTGAACAGACAAGTTACAGATATGAGTTAATGATTCTGAATTGCTCAAAAAATTTTTTTTTTATAATCATATCAATATCATTTCAGTCAGTAGACGATTTGCGTGCAATGTCTATGATTTATTTTCCTTCAACTGAACAAAGGAAGATAGAACTAGTATTTCTATCCCAAAGATCAGGGTCTGCCCCCTTTTGTTTCTGGGTCATTATTTTCTTTCTTCTGCCAAATCTGGTCCCACATTTACAAAGAATTTGTTAAAAACCATTAACCGCATCATCCATATTATTTATTGTCTTGTCTTTCTCAATAAAATACTCAGGGTAGCCTGTATTTTTTTATCCATTTTAATAATACTATCCGAGCACATTCCATACACCTTTTCATATTGTTTTATTGTTCTCTAATATTTTATTATAGTATTCTTTCTTACATATCCTCATAATATGGTAATTGATGGCGGATATGTTATATTTATTTTCAGCTTCTGAAGTTCGATATTTATGAGATTGTCCTATATAGTTGTTTTTGTTTTTGCAGGCCTTTTTTAAACCCTAGTGATCCATGGACTATTTGTTTGTTTTTGTATATCATTATAATATTGTTTCACAGGACAGTTTTTGTCATAAAGTGATTTTAAATATTTAGAAATCCATGTAATGCTTTGTCAGTTATAAGCTTCACCCATCATAACAACCCCCCAATTCTACTTCAGTAATCCATTCTTAATGCATTACGTTTTTCTTCAGTTCTCACCCTTTGGTATTTGAAATAACTGGTGTCTTTGGGTTTCCTATAACTACAGTGATAAGCAATAAAAACAGTAAATGGTCATTGATTGTCACTGTATAATAGTCCGCTTACTATATTGTTTTCCATAATGTTTGTGAATATGTTGTCTATTAATGTGGCACAATGAGAAGTAATTCAACTAGGACTGGTTATTTTAGGATATAACTCACACCGATGGACTGAATGGGACAGATGAAAAGAATCTAATATTGTAGCCCCAGAAAATTACAGTAATAGATGAGGTTTGTAAATAATACCTAAAATACAGAAATAGTAACAAAAATTTATTTCCAATATTTTTCCAAAAGTGGAAAATACCAAAACATATGAGTACGTGAAGCCACTTCAGAATTACATCTGTCACAGGTAGGATTTATATGACCATAAAAAAACGTGCTAATTTATCATTGGACATATTGAGCCTGTGAACCACCTTGAAATTGGTATCAGAACGTGCTTGCACACTTGGAAGAGGTATTAACAAATGAAGAAATCCCTTCCTTCCCCCCCCCCCCCCCCCCCCCCCCATTTTCTCTATAGTGAAGAAATTTGAATTCTCTTCCCAATCATTCTTAATTTTTATCTGATGTACCTACTTGTAATTTCAAAAATCAACTTCATTAATTAGTCGTTATTAAACCTTTCTGAAAGGGTTTCACAATGTAAATGTTTTTCCAGTTTTCCGAGATTTCGGTTTGATGTGTAACGGAAAAGAGGGTAGAGAGCCCCCCAAAAATGTCTAATTATGTGTTTTTTTTTTGGGGGGGTAAATATCTAAAAAAATGTGAGTTAGGTAGATTATATTTTTTGGAGAGTTTGTTCAAAAGACATAAAACAACCACCAAAAATAAATCACGAAAAAAAACTGCTATCCCTTCCTCTTCCATAACAGAAAGGCTGATCCGTACTATAAAGTATGGAGAAAAAATTAGATATAAATAGGACACATCGCTAGATAAAATCATTCATCCAAAAAAAAAAACTTACTGAAATTGAAACCATATTCGCATGTGTGTCTTATTATTGGGTTAATCATGTTTTATTCAATTCTCGTGATTGTAAAAGGTAACGAGGCCCCCTAGAATGGAAGCCAATGATAGCTCTTGCATGGAATCATGTTCAAGATTTATCCATCCTGCTGGCATTAGGTATCTTCTAAATCTTTGGTCCAAAACATTAAATAACGAGCATTAACTGCCCAATAATAAAATCTAAGGTTTGGCAATGCCAAACCCCTGTCTTTTTTAAATTTCTGTAAGTATTTTTTACTTAGTCTGGGATTTTGATTCTGCCATATATATGAAGACATTTTTGAATCAATAATATCAAAAAAAAAATTTAGAAATAAAAATTGGTATCATCTGAAATAGATACAAAAATTTTGGTAGGATAAACATATTAATAGCACTGATTCGGCCGATTAGGGATAAGGACATTATAACCATATAACCATATAACTGTAGCGGCACCATACGTGGTGAATAAAGCCAGATGTCAGGCAGGTTCAAACAGTCGTTTATTGAGGCTCTACACGTTAGGTTGGTCCGCTAACTATAATATCATTGTTGCTGTAGCTGAGCGAGGTTGTTCTCTCGGGCTCAGTTACCTATGGACTGCTAAGGTCTCGAGGTGATATAACCTTAAATAGCAGGACACTCCCTCTAGCCCATGACGTCACGTGCCAGCCCTTGTACCTCCTGACGAGGGTTTGAGCATAAGTGGCCCGAGTTTAGGCTGACGCCACATAACCATATAACAATTACAGCACGGAAACAGGCCCTCTCGGTCCTTCCAGTCCGTGCCGACCATTTGTTTTCCCCTAGTCCCATCTACCTGAACTCAGACCATACCCCTCCATTCCCTTCACGTCCATATACCTATCCACTTTACTTTTAAATGTTAAAATCGATCCTGCCTCCACCACTTCTGCTGGAAGCTGATTTCACACAGCCACCACCCTCTGAGTAAAGAAGTTCCCCCTCACGTTATCCCACCCCCCCGAAACTTCTGCCCCTTAATTCTCATGTCATGCCCTCAATGTTTGAATCTTTTCCCTACCCCCTCAATGGAAAAACGTATCCACGTCAACTCTCTCTGTCTTATCCCTTTCATCATTTTAAAAGACTCAATCAAGTTCCCCCCCCTAACCTCTCTCTGCGCTCCAAAGAATAAAGACCTAACTTGTTCAACCTTTCTCTGTAACATAGTTGCTGGAACCCTGGCAACATTCTAGTAAATCTCCTCTGTACTCTCTCTATTTTGTTGACATCCTTCCTATAATTAGGCGACCAATGGACCTGTAATTCTGGTGTCTGAGGTTCCCACCTGCTTTAAAAAGGCATCCTTCCTATAATTAGGCGACAAATGGTCACCAATGGACATTGGTGACCATTTAATAAACAGTTGTCTAATGTGGTCAATTAAGGGCGTAAAATTGGCTTTAAATAGATCCTTGTGTTTCTTTGTAATCTTAATGCCTAACTAAGTGAATTACTCATCTGTGAAATAACTGCAGCTATTGTTGATATTGTTAAGTAAGTTATTTTCCGGATCAATATCATTTTCTATGTCCTGTGTGTTATGCTCTGTATATGCAAAGGTTTCTAGTCCTGATAGAGATAATGTTTTTTTTTTTGTCAGGAATTGTCATGGTTGTGGTTTTTATTTTAGATGTTCTTTATTTGCTACTAAGTGTATTCATTGGCTTGTTGTGGTTTGTCTCATTGGTATTTATCCAGTTCATCCAGGTCCCTTATGACTAATACTTTAGCTTGTTCTGGTGTTCCGTTCAGCTTGATAAATATTTTGCAGTTTGCAATCCATGTAGATTGAATTTTCTTCTGCTTTTTCAGGAGTCAGGCCTTTCTGGCGACGTCAGCATTTTTCTTTGTCAGGTGTTCATTTAAATTAGCCGTCTTCCCTGTTTCAGCAGTTCAGTTTTGTGTTTCCTGTTAGCAAACCAAATTATTATGGCTGGTTTAATATCTGTTTTGCTGTTGATCTGAGAGAGCGTGGGAGACAAGCCTCGATGTGTGTCCCTGTCCAACACCTCCATCCCTTTTGAGTGGAAGGAACGCCGTCACCTGAATTCACCACAGATGCAGCGTCCTGCTCGCTAGTCTCCCCTTTCGATCTGAGATTATGAGAGGCATAGATAAGGGTAGACATTTTTCCCCATGTCAAAGACTTTGAGGTGAGAGAGATCAAAGTTTTAAAAATGGATGTGTAGAGTCAAGTTTTTTGTTCGAAGAGGGTGGTAAGGTGCCTGGAATGTGCAGGTTATATAGGACTGGTATGGAAGCGGATATGATATTGGCAATTAAGAGCTTCTGGATAGGCACATGATAATGGAGGGATATGGATTATGTGCAGACAGATAAGAGTTGATCTTGGCATCATGTTCAGCATAGACATTGGATGAAGGGCCTGTTCATGGGCTGTCTTGTTTCTATGTGCTATTTGTGGGGGCTAGCTCTTTGGCATCTTAGAACACATACATTTTTAGATACACCTGACAGATATTGAATCTTTTTCAAAATGTCATCTTCCTTATTCCCAAGTTGTGGTTGACCATTTATTTTTTGTTTATTTGTGTCAGGCCTACATTCTCTCCCCTTTGTCACTTGGTAAGTCAAGGATAGTTTAGATTCTAGTGCTCATGCATAGAAATTGTGTGGCTTCAAAAATTCACAGCTGTACTCCACGTTATATTCTTTCCTGATTGAAAGGCCTGCATTATATAGCATGTTTTTATTCCTTTGAAATATTACAGAGTTTAGTAGCTCACACATGCAGGCAGCCAGTGCTGAGAAAAAATCCACACACAGGGAATGATATACAGTTCCAACCGAAACGTCATAATACCATTTACCAGAAATTCTTCCTGACCTCAGAGTTACTCTATATGTTCTATAGACTCGGGTCAATTCCTATGGATTGGAGGGTAGCTAATGTCATCCCACTTTTTAAGATAGGCGGGAGAGTGAAAACAGGAAATTATAGACCAGTTAGCCTGACATCGGTGGTGGGGAACAAGCTGGAGTCTATCATAAAAGAGATCGAAATAGCCGCACATTTGATAGCAGTAACAAGGGGAAAAAAAAATTTTTTCCCCCCCCCCGGTCCCCCCCCACCCACCCCCCCACCCACCACCCCCCCCCCCGAGTCGGCATGGATTTAACGAAGGGAAAATTATGCTTGACTAATCTTCTGGAATTTTTTGAGGATGTAACTAGGAAAATGGACAAGGGAGAACCAGTGGATGTTGTGTATTTGGACTTTCAGAAAGCATTTGATAAGGTCCAATGGGTGTCATGGTACACCAGTCATTGAAAGTGGGCATGCAGGTGCAGCAGGCAGTGAAGAGAGCGAATGGTATGTTAGCTTTCATAGCAAAAGGATTTGAGTACAGGAGCAGGGAGGTTCTACTTCAGTTGTACAGGGTCTTGGTGAGACCACACCTGGAGTATTGCGTACAGTTTTGGTCTCCAAATCTGAGGAAGGACATTATTGCCATAGAGGGAGTGCAGAGAGGGTTCACCAGACTGATTCCTGGGATGTCAGGACTGTCCTTATGAAGAAAGACTGGATAGACTTTTCGGTTTAACTCTCTGGAATTTAGGAGATTGAGAGGGGATCTTATAGAAACTTACAAAATTCTTAAGGGGTTTGGACAGGCTAATCAGGAAATTGTTCCCGATGTTGGGAAGTCCAGGACAAGGGGTCACATCTTAAGGATAAGGGGAAATCCTTTAAGACCGAGATGAGAAAGACTTTTTCAACAGAGAGTGGTGAGTCCTGGTAAAGCTCTCTGCCACAGAGGTAGTTTGAAGGCCAGTTCATTGGCATATTTATTAAGAGTGAGTTGGATGTGGCCCTTGTGGCTAAGGGGATCAGAGGGTATTGGAGAGAAGGCAGGTACGGGATACTGAGTTTGGATGATTCAGCCATGATCATATTGAATGGCGGTGCAGCTCTAGCGAAGGCAGAAATGCCTACTCCTGCACCTAATTTCTATGTTCTATGTTTCTATTCCCACATAAGAGATTAGCGGCAAAATTAGGGCACATGGTATTGTGGTAGAGTGCTGACGTGGATAAAAATTGGTTGGCAGACAGGAAACAAACTGTAGGGGATTAACGGGTCCCTTTCAGAATGGCAGGCAGTGACTAATGTGGTACCGCAAGGCTCAGTGCTGGACCGCAGCTATTACAATACAAATCAATGATTTGAATGAAGGATTCAAAGTAACATTAGTCAAATTTGCAGATGACACAAAGCTGGTGGCAGTGTGAACTGTGAGGAGGATGCTAAAGAATGCAGGGCGACTTGACAGGTTGGTGGAGTGGGCAGATGCATGGCAGATGAAGTTTAATGTGATAAATGTGAGGTTATCCACTTTGGTATCAAAAACAGGAAGACAGATAACTATTTAAATGGCGTCAAGTTGGGGAAAAAGGAAGTACAATGGGCTTGGGGCCTTGTTCATCAGTCTATAAAAGTATGCAAGCAGTACAGCAGGCATTGAAATGAAAGCAAGAGGAGTCGCATATAGGAGCAAAGAGTCCTTCTGCAGTTGCACTCCCTGACGAGCTCAATGCATTTTACGCATGCTTTGATAGGGAGAACACTGATATGCCTTCTCGAGCCCTCATTCGCTGTGATGGTATTTCAGTCACGGTCATGGAGGTAGACGTCAGAAAATCCATCCAGAGGAGTGAACCCCCCCCCCCCACAACCCCCCCGGAAAACGGCTGGACCTGATGGAATACCCAATCGTGTTCTAAAAACCTGTGCGGACCAACTGGCTGGAGTTTTTACGGACATTTTCAACCTCTCACTTCTGAGGTCTGAGGTTCCCACCTGCTTTAAAAGGGCATCAATTATACTGGTGTCCAAGAAGAGCAAAGTGACATGCCTCAATGACTATCGACCAGTGGCACTAATGTCGGTGGTGATGAAGTGCTTTGAGAGGTTGATCATGGCGTAAATCAACTCACATCTTGAGAAAAACCTGCAGTTCGCTTACCACAACAGAGCTACGATGGATGCGACTTCGTTGGCTCTCCACTCTGCTCTCCAACTCCATCATCAAGATCGCCGATGACATCACTGTTGTGGGACGTATCACTGATGGAGATGAGTCAGAGTATAGAAGTGAGATCGACCGTTTGACAAAATGGTGCCAGTACAATAACCTGGCTCTCAACACCAGCAAACCATGGAACTGATTGTGGACTTTGGAAGGGGTAGTATGAGGACCCATAGTCTCGTTTATATCAACGGGTCAATGGTGGAAGGTCAAGAGCTTCAAAATTCCTGGCGTGCATATCTCTGAAGATCTCTCCTGGTCCAAGAACACTGTGCAATTATAAAGAAAAGCACATCAGCGCAATCTACTTCCTGAGAAGATTGTGGAGAGTCGGTCTGTCAAGGAGGACTCACTCGAACCTATACAGGCGCACAGTAGAGAGCATGGTGACCGGTTGCATCGTGGCTTGTTTCGGCAACTTGAGTGCCCAGGGGCGTAAAAGACTGCAAAAATTTGCAAACACTGTCCAGTCCATCATCGGCTCTGTCCTCCCCACCATCAAGGGGATCTATCGCAGTCGTTGCCTCAAAAAGGCTGCCAGCATCATCAAAGACCCATACCATCCTGGTCATTCACTCATCTCCCCACTGCCTTCAGGTAGAAAGTACAGGATCCTGAAACCTATCTGGGACACATGCCAATAAACTCTCTTGAATCTTGAAACTTACTAAACGTAGCCCTGATATCTCGTATGAGATAAGTCAATAGCTGGTTAGTCTGACTTGTATAAGTCAATAGCTGGTTAGTCTGACTTCGGTGATTGGTAAGATTTTAGAGTCCATTATAAAGGATGAGGTTATGAACTACTTAGAAGTTCAAGATGAAATAGGCCAAAGTCAGCATGGCTTTGAAGTGGAGGTCATGCTTGACAAATTTGCTGAAATTCTTTGAAGAAGTAAATAGCAGGACAGACAAAGGAGAGTCGGTAGATGTTATTTACTTAAATTTTCAGAAAGTCTTATAAAGATGCCACACGTTAGACTGCTTAGGAAGGTGAGAGCCCAAGGTACTGTATCAAAGGGCAGATATTAGCATGGATAGCAGTTTGGCAGAAGGCAAAGTGTGGCAATAAAGGGGGCTTTTTCTGGTTGCCTGCCAGTGACTAGTGGGGTTGCACAAGGGTCGGTGCTGGGGCCACTACTCTTCACGTTGAATAATAATGATTTTACTTCGGAGTCACATGAGTGACTACGTGAAAGACCCCGTACAGCCGTTCGTGCGTCATTGCGTCAGACGCTTTCGTGCAGACGACTTTGCTCAGGACTACTTCATGAGAATGCCAAATCTATGGCAAATCCTGGCCTATGGGAAAGGCCGCGCCAGCAGCACCTTTGTTCAGGGCTGCTTCATGGGAATAGCTGTTTAGTAGGGTATTCCCATTTACAGTGATCATGGGGATGAGGGGTCATTGTTAGGATAAGGCAACATAACAGAATGATGACAAAAAAAGCATTCAAAGAAAACTATTCACAGTTTAAAATCCACTGTTAAGTCTCAAACTATATTTGAGAAATTGGGCTCCTCTATCCAGTTAGATTAAGTCTATCAAATAGACGTGTAGATGTTGGTTCACTTTCAGGTATTCAATTGGCCGTGACGCCGGCCTGGGCAACAGATGGCAGTCAATAGAATCTGGGTACCATAACCGACTTCATCAACTCCCGTTCCCACCCTCCCCCCCCCCCCCCCCCCCCCCACCCCCGAGCCTCCAACCTCATCGTTTCCCAGGCCCGCACAGCCCCGATTTTACCTACTACCCAAAATCCACAAACCTGATTGCCCCGGCCAACCCATTGTCTCTGCCTGTTTGTGCCCCACCAAACACATTTCCACATACCTTGACTCCATCCTATCCCCCGTGGTTAAATCTCTCCCCACCTATGTTCAAGACACCTCAGGCACTCTCCATCGGCTCCGCGCATTCGATTCTCCAGGCCCCCATCTTCACCATGGATGTCTAGTCACTCTACACCTCCATCCCCCACCAGGATGGTCTCAAAGCCGTCCGCTTCTTCCTCGACCAGAGGAGCTACCCATACCCGTCCACTGACACCCGCCTAGCGAGTCTCTTTTGACTCCTCCCATTTCTTCCAAACACAAGGCATAGCTATGGGCACGCGCAGGGCCCCCAGCTACACGTCCTCTTTGTCGGGTACGTCAAACAATCCTTGTTCTCGGCATACCAGGGCCCCATCCCCGACCTCTACCTCCGTTACATCGACGAGTGCTTTGGTTACCTCCTGTACTCACACACAACTGACTACTTCATCCATTTCAACACCCAACTTCCATCCGGCACTCAAATACACGTGGATCATTTCCAACACTTCCCTACCATTATACCTTGACCTCACCATCTCTATTGCAGTTAATGCACCTCCTGACCGACATCCACTACAAACCAACTGACTCCCACAATTACCTGGACTACTCTTCCCCTAATCCCACCCTGCTTCCTGAAAGGACTCCATCCCCTATTCCCAATTCCTCCGTCTATGCCGCATCTGCTCCCAGGATGAGGTGTTCCCACACCAGGTCATCACAAATGTCCTCTCTTCATGAGAACGGGGATTTCCCCTCCCCCACTATAGATAGGCTCGCACTAGGGTCTCCTCCATTGGATATATCAAAAAGGGGGGGGTAAAAAAAAAAAAAAAAAAAAAAAAAACCTCCGCAACACTGCCCTCTCTCCCCATTTCCTCCACGCGCAACATGGGCAGAGTCCCCCGATCCTCACCTTTTACCACCCACAGCCGGCTCATACAACACATATCCTCCGCCGGGGAGTTTGTGACCCCTCCACTCGCCAACATCTTCCCACTCCCCCATCTGCCTTCCACAAAACCACTCCCTCCGCAACTCCCTTGTCAATTCCTTCCCTTCCCTCCCTCTCCCCCGCTCCACCCCTTCCCCAACACTTTCCCTTGCAATCCAAGAGATCAACACTTTCCCTTACCTCCCCCCCACCACTCCTTTCAGGGACCCAATCCTTCCATCCGACAGAGGTCACCTGCACCTCCTCCAACATCAGCTACTGCATCCCTGCTCCCAGATGCCACTGATCTATATCGTGAAACAAGTGGAGGCTTGGCGATCATTTTCAACCAACACCTCCTGGGCCTTTTTTTTTTTTTTAAATAATTTCAAAATATACTTTTATTCAAATGATAATATATTCAATACCTGATCCTTAGGAAATTCCATCCGACATTTAACTTTACAAATTGATGAATACATTTTAGACATTTCTTTTCCCCAAATTACGCACAAATCAGTCCCCCACTCGTGCCACTCATGTGCACAATGGCATGATACCTTCCCTTTTTGAGTGGCGTCTCCACCATAACCGTGCCCCCATTCCAGCAGCGAAGGAACTAGACTTAGCCCGTCCCCCACCGAGCCTTGCGTGCTCACCAGCTTCAGTGCTCCCTCACTCCCGACCCCTCATCCTCCTAGCTGCCATCCACCATCCCTAGACGGACATCTCGCTCTGCTTGGTTAACAATGCCGGGCAGCCAAAGCAATCCTTTACCGATTTATGACCCTCCACACACTATGTCAGCCTCGAAAGGTGTCCCTGTGACAGTCCGTATCACCGATTTCTCTGCACGAGCTGTTCGGTAATAAAGCTCAGTCCCAACACCCAACCCGACCTCAAGTGGCTCACAACCTCAACTCCCCCTCCCACTCCAAATCCGTAATCCGACCTCTCTTGTGGCCTCCTCCATTGGCCAATACAACACGAAGCAAGTTGAGTACACACCTCATATTCCGCTTGGAGTCGCCTCCTGGCCTGAACATTCTGTTAACCCTTGCTGTCTCCTCCCCTTCCCACCTCCCCCTCACCCTCAGGCTTCGTCCTCCGCCCTTTTCCTTTCTTCTCCCCCCTCCCATCAGTCTGAAGAAGGGTTTGCCCAAAACTTTGCCTATCTCCTTTGCTCCTAGAGCTCTGCAACACCTGAGTTTCTCCACCATTTGTGTACCCTCAATTTTTTCCAGTATCTGCAGTTCCATCTTTAAGACTCTGAAACATTTTGTTTTAGAAAACACTTTTCTATCATTTGATTAATTGTTTAATAGTATTATTTTGATCAGGCTGTCAAGTAAGACAATTTATTTTGTTAATTAGTTAACTATTAATGCCCATATATGTCCTTGTTAACACCCCCTTTGTTTTTCACACTGAAATTAATAAAGTCATCAATGATGGACAAACATATTCATTACTGCTCCATTTTAGTAAATCTTTATTAATATTCAAAATGTGATAATTGCCCTAAAGTTGGAAATTGTGTCACTGTGCGTTTTTTAGCAGGCCTGCTTAAGTCTCCTCATGTAGACAGCGAGAGCATGCTATACAAGACTGGAAAGAGAGGGGGAGTCAGGAGCCGTTGAGAGAGAAGCACTCGAGATGAGGGAGTTTCGTGAGAGACAGCATGAGCTGAGTTAGGGTGGCTTTTTTTTCTCCTATTTCTTTCTATAGTAGTAGGATAGTATTAGTAGAAATTGTATTATGTGAATAAGGAGGGGTTCTAGAGGCCCATGGCTTCAGGGAATGGTGGGCTAAGGGTGGTGGCGTTAGCAGATTGTAGGAAGGAAAGGGGGGATCTAAGAGAGAGGCATCAAGCGAAAGACCCGAAATGTCAGAAGATGACGGAAATAAGTTAGGAGAATTAGAAGTATTGAAGAATTCGTCGTGCTGTTTAAAGTTAAAGGAGGCAAATCAAGGAGATGCAGGATTTAGAGCAGTGAATCCATTAAAAATTACCACTGCTTTGGAGAGTCAGATAGGCAAGGATTTTCAGGCCAAGATTCTGTATAATGGGATGTTAAGAGTTTGTTGCAAAGACAGAAACAGTTTTAATGATGCTAGGGGTGTGGGGAAATTGGTGGTCAAGGTGGAGAGTTTGGTCCCCAGAGGAAGACAGCAGGGAATAAAGGGAGTGGTGTATGGGATGTATGCTGGCTTGTTCTGAGAAGGAGATTTTAGAAAACGTTAAGGGGCCCATAACCGATGTTGTGAGATTTAAGAGTAGGAATGGAGTTGGGGACCCGCCGGTCATGCTTATGTTCAAAGATGAAGTACTGCCACAGAGAGTGTTTCTTGGGAGTATGGCGTATCAAGTGAGGGAGTACATTAAACTCTGTTGCGCTGCTATAACTGTCAGAGGTTTGGACATGTTGCTGGGTCTTGTCGGGTAGAAGAAAGTGCGCAAAGTGCGTGGAGATCATGCAATACAAAATTGCAAGCAGAGGATCCTAAGTGCCCTAACTAATGTGGATGGGATCATGCAGCATGGTTTCATGGTTGTGAGCGTGTTGTTTCAGGCGAAGCGAGTGCAGGAAGTGAAGGTTCAGAACAGCGTGTCATATGCAGAGGCAGTTTTCAAAGAGTGGCTAGAGAATGCGGAGATGTGAGCGCTGGACTAGAGGGCTAGGAAGCCATGATCAACTGTGCCAAACTTGCATCGGCTTTCCATCAGACATGTTGATTTTAATATGGAAGGTTCATTTCTGTCTTTTGTTTCTGATGTGTTGGTAGGAGCTAAAAAAGCTGCAACCGTTCTGATATCCCTCAGGTTAGTGTGTGGGGCAGCTGAAAGGTTCCTTAGTGTAAAGCAGTTGCCAGAAAAGTTGCATCAATACATGACGGAGAGTCAGTGTATGGAGAGGTCACAGTTGTCGAGAGCTAGTAGTATGGAGTATGTCAGTAATGTGGATATGAGATCCTCATTAACATCATAATGTTTTTTATACTTCAATGGAATGCCCGGAGCCTGATTGGAAATGTCAAGAATTAAAGAGATTTGATGATGAATTTAAAGAAGCACCACAATTAATATTATCCAAAGACATGGTTAAAGCCCTGTCTAATTTTGTAATCCCAGTTATGATTGTGTTCGATAGATAGGTCTGATAGATCAGGTGGGGTTGTGCAACTTTTGTTATACTGGGTTGCAGTATAGGAAAGTTGACATTAATTCTAATCTTGAGGTTTTGGCTGTGGAGGTTTGGAGCAGTCAAATTCTATTACTGTGATAAATTATTATAACCTGTCAACCCTTGATATTGTCAGATTTTGATGAGATAATGGAGAAGGTAAGGTGTCCCGTTATATGATTGGGGATTTTAATGCACATAATCCTTTATGGGGTAGTGATCATAGGGATAAAAATGGTGTTATTGTTGAAGAATTTCTAGATAAGTATAAGTTGGTATTGTTAAATGATGAAGGCCGTCTAGGTATAATATTGTGAGAAACACCTGCAGCCACATAGATTTATCAATTGCTTCTATCATCTAACTTAGCAAGAATTGGTGAATGGATGTATGGGTAGATATACACTGGTAGTGATCATTATCCAATTTTATGTAGGTTTGGTAGGGATTTGAGGAGAGAATGAAAAGAACATTCCTAGATATACACTTTTCTCAGGCCCAAATGGGATATATTCCAAGAGAAGGCTCAAAGTTTAGTTTGGAGAGGTTAATAGTGAGGGTTCTTGTAGATAGTTGGAATACTTCCATTAGTCTCATGATTCATGAGGCAGCTTGTTGTACTATTCCTGTGAAGCAGGAACCTAGATCCCGTATGTCTGTTCCTTGGTGGAATAAAGAATGTGATGAAGCTGTAAGGAACAGGAATATAGCCTATCGAAAATTAAGAAAGTATCCAATTGTGGTCAATGCAATGGAGTACAAGCGGCTAAGCAGTAGCAAGACGAGTTGTAAAGGATGCAAAGAGGAATAGGTTGGAGGAAGTTTTGTGTACCGGTAGCCCTGAAACTCCAGTAAGGCATCTGTGGGTCAGCTGTGCGTAGAATGTCAGGAGTATATAAAAGGAGTTTGTTACCAGTGTTGCAGAAGGATGAGGTGGTAGCAGTTTCCAATAAGGAAAAGCAGACATGTTGTGTTGACAGTTTTCAAGCAGTGCATAGATCAGAGAGCATGGGAGTGGAGAGGTGTAGAAAGAGAATCGAGCTGATGGCAGTTAATCAGTGGAAGCTGAGAGCGAGTTTAGAAAATGATAATACCTTTTAATCTGTTTTTTACCATAAAAGAGTTTTTGAAGGATGCAATTATTCCAGCAAATACCTCCCCGGAGAGATAGGTTGTCGTATGAGTTATTTAAAACTCTGGATGATATTGTACTTGATGAACTCTTAGCTTTGTTTAATACTGTTGGGCATAGGGTTATTTGCCAAAGGAATGGAAACATGCAGTCGTGGTCCCTATTTTTAAAACTGGGCAAAGAGGCATCTGACCCTAGCTCTTATCGACCTATAGTGCCACAGCATGCTCTGTAAAATTATGGAGAGATGGTAACCAACAGACTAGTTTATTTTTTAGAAACTAAGGACTATTTGTTAGATGTACAGAATGGTTTTAGGAATGGAAGGTCTACAATGGAGTCTGTATCAGTTTTGGATCAGGATATTAAAGGTCATTTAGAAGCAAGGAAATAGTATGAGTGTATTCCTTGATATTGAGAAGGCATATGATTCTTTGTGGAAGGAGGGATTAATGATTAAAATTTTTGACTTGGGAGTCAGGGACACAATGTTCAACTGGATTTAAGGAAAAAATTTTCTATTGAATAAACAATACAAGTAATGGTTTTGGTAGTGTCACATCAAGACTGTAGATATAGAGAATGGAACCCCCGCAGGAAGTGTATCAGTCCAGTTTTATTTAATATCATGATAAATGACATAATTTTTTGTAAATTAGAGAGAGGATTTGTCTGTCTTTGTTTGCAGATGACGGGGCCATCTGGAAAAGAGGTCGTAATGTAGAGTTTGTTTTAAAACAATTCAAGAGTGTTAGTGTCTGTAGAGGAATGGGGGAAACACATGGGGCTTTAAAATCTCTGCCTCTAAGACTAAATATATGTATTTGGAATTTTAAAATAATAAAGTTACCTAAGATAGGGTTGTATATGTATTGGTCTCTATGGAGAAGGTAAAGGTTTTAAGTTTTTGGGTGTTGGTTTGAAGAGCTATGACTTGGTCTGTGCATGTGGGTAAATTGTGTTGAAATGTGAAAAAGTTCTGAATGTTATGAGAAGTCTGGTTGGTGTGAGTGGGGGGCTGACAGGGAGACAATGCTGCTAATTTATCAGGCCATTCAGATCTTCTCTTGACTACGGGTGTTTTGTGTATGGTCTGCGACTAAAACTGTTCTGGCTAGGCTAGATGTGTTGCAGGCAAAGGCTTTGAGGCTTTGCTGTGGAGCCTGCAGAACTTCCCCAGATCCCCCCTGCCCTGATTGTTGAAAATGGGAGAAATGCCCTTATGGTTAAGCGCATTAAGCTAGGTTACATTACTGGGCTAAACTTTGTGGGTGTAATGATACCTTCCCAGCAAGGTGTTGTTTGCAAGAGGTTGATGATGGTAACAAATAGAACACATTTTTTGTCATTATAAATCAGTGGGCTAGGAAGCAGCTGTTTGGAACAAGGGGGTATTATACAGCATACAATATGGTTACCTGTGCCCTATTTGGGATTCTTCCTGAACTGTTTATTGAGCTTGCTTTTCTTCAGGAAAAAGATAAGCGCGAGTGACTCCAAGAATAGTGGAATATCTTAATTCAATCAGTGAGAGCACTTTGATTGTGTTACAGATGGATCTAAAGATCCAGTTTAGTGGGAGAGCTGGGTTTGGCGTGTATGTGGAACAGCTTGGTTGAAGATTGGCCGACGCATTTCTGATGGAAGCTCTGTTCTCACGACTGAATTAATGGCAATTCAATGGCTCTATGGTGGATTGAGGAAGCCTGTTTTTGGAGAAGTCAATATTTGTTCTGATTCTGCACTGCTCTTGAAACTTTAAGAGTAGGGAAATCTAACGCTCGTCCTGACATTCTTAATGAAATCTTGAGTGTGTTTTTCTAAGAATTGGGTTTGTGTGTAACATCACGTTTTGCTGGGTTCCCGGGCATGCTGGGGTGAGGGGAATGAGCAGGGACCTCATAGCAAAGGAGAGTTTAAGAAGAGAAATAGATATCCATGTATCATTGGGGAGAGTGGAACTGCGAGAAATAATTAAAGAGGGATTAACAAAAGAATGGCAGAGAGGGATGGGAAAAGGAAGTCAGGGGTAGACACTACTTTTCGAGTACAAGCTGAAAGTTAGAAAAAATATTTTCTGTACATCTCTGTCCCGTAAGGGACTCGGTTAGACTGTGTAGATTGAGGTTGGGACATTGTGGGTTAAATTACTGTTTGTGCATTGTAGGGAAACATGTTTCTGGCTTGTGTGAATGTGGGAGTAAGGAGACAGTTAAGCATGTTTTCCTAGAATGTAAAAGTATTAGGGTAGCAAGAAAGGCATTGTTTGCTGGACTGACAGGACTTGGAGTTGAGGCTTTTTCTGTTTTATCTTTGTTTGGGCACAGTGAGAAACATCAGCTGATATCCAGGGCTGTTCTTCAATTCCTGCATGTTACAGGACTGTATGTAAGAATTTAGTTCAAATTTTGACCTGTGGAGGGCAGTAATACGCTTAGCAGCGTCTACACTGCCGGAATCTTATAAGAAGAAGAAGAAGGAGAGCATGCTTACAAGAAAGTTACCTAAGATAGGGCTGTATATGTATGGGTCGCTATTGGAGAAGGTAAAGGTTTTTAAGTTTTTGGTTGTTTGGTTTGAAGAGCGTATGACGGGCTGTGCATGTAGGTAAAATTGTGTTGAAATGTGAAAAAGTTCTGAATGTTATGAGAAGTCTGGTTGGGTGTGAGTGGGGGGGCTACCAGGGAGACAATACTGCTAATTTATCAGGCTATGATCAGATCTTCTCTTGACTACGGATGTTTTGTGTATGGGTCTGCGTCTAAAACTGTTCTGGCTAGGCTAGATGTGTTTGCAGGCAAAGGCTTTGAGGCTTTGCTTTGGAGCCTTCAGAACTTCCCCAGTCCCTGCCCTGATTGTTGAAATGGGAGAAATGCCCTTATGGTTAAGGCGGCATTAAGCTAGGGTTACATTACTGGGCTAAACTTTGTGGATGTAATGATACCTTCCCAGCAAGGTTGTTTGTTGCAAGAGGTTGATGATGGTAACAAAATATTACACATTTTTGTCATTATAAATCAGTGGGCTAGGAAGCTGGGTTTAGAACAAGGGGGTATTAAGAGCATACAATATGGTTACCTGTGCCCTATTGGGTTCTTCTGAACTGTTTATTGAGCTTGCTTTTCTTCAGGAAAAAGATAAGCGTGAAGTGACTCCCAAGAATAGTGGAATATCTTAATTCAATCAGTGAGAGCAACTTTGATTGTTTTTTACAGATGGAATCTAAAGATCCAGTTAAGTGGGAGAGCTGGGTTTGGAGTGTATGTGGAGCAGCTTGGGTTGAAAGATTGGCCGACGCATTTTCTGCCTATGGAAGCTCTGTTCTCACTACTGAAATTAATGGCAATTCAATGGCTCTATGGTGGATTGAGGAAGCCAGTTTTAGAGAAGTCATTATCTGTTCTGATTCTGCAGCTGCTCTTGAAACTTTATAGTAGGGTAAATTTAAAACGCTCGTTTCCTGACATTCTAAATGAAATCTTGAGTGTGTTTTTCTAGAATTGGGTTTGTGTGTAACATCACTTTTTGCTGGGTTCCTGCATGCTGGGGTGAGGGGGAATGAGCAGGTGGACCTCATAGCAAAGGAGAGTTTAAGAAGAGAAATAGATATCCATGTATCATTGGGAGAGTGGAACTGAGAGAAATAATTATAGAGGCTTAACAAAAGAATGGCAGAGATTATGGGAAAAGGAAGTCAGGGGTAGACACTACTTTTCTGTACAAGCTGAAGTTATAAAAATATGTTTCTGTACATCTCTGTCCCGTAGGGGACTCGGTTAGACTGTGTAGATTGAGGTTGGGACATTGTGGTTAAATTACTGTTTGTGCATTGTAGGGAAACATGTTTCTGGCTTGTGTGAATGTGGGAGTAAAGGAGACAGTTAAGCATGTTTTCCCTAGAATGTAAAAAGTATAGGGTAGCAAAGAAAGGCATTGTTTGCTGGACTGACAGGACTTGGAGTTGAGGCTTTTTCTGTTTTATCTTTGTTTGGGCACAGTGAGAAACATCAGCTGATATCCAGGGCTGTTCTTCAATTCCTGCATGTTACAGGACTGTATGTAAGAATTTAGTTGAAACTTTGACCTGTGGAGGGCAGTATACGCTTAGCAGCGTCTACACTGCCAGAATCGAAGAAGAAGCAGGAGAGCATGCTGCGTCAGTATTAGTCTGACGCTGGGGCCATGGCAAAGTCGGTGTATTGCTGAAGCTGCGCCAGCAGCACCTTGTAACAGGGCTGCTTAATGTCTCCCTCATGTAAAAGGAGAGCATGTGGGATCGGTATAGTCTAACGCTGAGTCTGAGGGTATAGCCATAGAGCATGCCCAAGGGATACAGGGCATGTGCGAGAGGTCTGGCAAGAAAGTTACCATCCCAAACACATATGCAGTGAATACCGCTCTCAGGTGGACATTACAGTTGGCCGCCGAATCTTCTATTCAGGTAAGACCTTTCCATAGGCGAAACCTGGAGGACAAAGCACAAGCTATTGGAACGAGCAAGGTTTCATAGTTTTGGTGACAATGCACCCCACGTCTTTATTGGCAGTAAGCGGTACACTGAAGTTGGTGGCAGCATGAAAGCTGGCCAGAGTTTCCACGCACTGTACCTGTGCTACTCTACAATTAAGGGACCACTTACAGCTTGGTAAGGTGTACACTTAGTTATACCTTACAAATGATTGAGACATTATTAGCTATTTTGAGGGGTCTAACCATGTAAAATGGACTGTACTAGCTTTTCAAGCAGGTTAGAATTGGGCAGGTTCAGTAGAAGAACAAGATTGTCTTGCAAGACTGGTTCGAAAATCGGGCCACAGTTGCTGTTTACGGTAGATACCAAGTTGAAAATATCATCTCGAGTTTGGAGGTGGAGCAGACTTGCATGACTTGAAAAAATTCTGTTATGGGTATCAACTATCTATAGACCCTACGGGCATTGTATGGGTTAAAGAGTGATTGGACAAATGTGCATATTGTGATGCTCAGGTTCAGGTTGATACATTATGATGATGGCATATGTTAGTCACAAAGGTGCAATCGGTTAAAGACCCCTGGAATGATTACATATCTTGTTGTCACAAGAGAATCATCAAGTATAGGTTAAAGGCAACACAGAATTGGTGTTGAATCACACTGTATTATGAAATTTCTGGTGAAATGGAACACCTAATATGTGTGTTTTCATGTTTATTTCACTGGTTGCAAAATATCGGCATAACAGTGGCGAAAGATACATTCTCCCAAAAAGGAGAAGGAAGGTCTTTTATGGCTCCCCCGCAATTTTTTGCATCATCAATCGAGGTTTCAAATAAAAGTAATTAAGAGGCCGCTTAAAGGTTCCTATTGTGTGATTATGCAAATTGATTCCCGATTTGTCGCGAATAATAATATAAAACCTTATTTGTTTATTTTAAACATAATTTGCTGGTTCAAGCCTGAGGCTTGGGAAAATCAGTTGTTGATGATCAACTCAAATTATGTTCTGCAGGTTTAATAAATTGCCCTAAAGTGTGGGTTGTTACATCTATCCTTCTATGTGTTCAAAGTGTTTGCATAGCACCAACCGCAGAATTTTCTTTTCCAGGAGATGAAAGAGTTTGTTATGCTCATGTTTCATTGAAAATTGTATTCATTACTAATGTGTTTGGAGTTCATGCTACATGATCGTTTGTTAATTATGGAGTTATATGGCCATTAATTGGGTCAATGAGCTTTCTCATTGAGTTGGCTGTAGCAAACAAGATTCGCTCTGTCGGCTCCACACCGGTTATCAAGGGGTTGGCTATCTTCAACATAGGTCCCAGGTCCAGTAAAATGCCATAATGCGATGTTGACATTTGTGAACACTATTTCACAAGGGAGGCTGCAGTTATATCCTTAAATTTGGCCTGGAGTTTATTAGGTAGTTATCCTTCTGGCACTGTTTAGGGCAGCAGTTCAGTCGCTACATACATTGTGATGGTACAGGATGATAAACGTCTGTAGATTATAATATATAATATGTTACAAATACTTGAGCAGACCAGAAGGGGGTCGGTCTCAAAATATCACAGGCATACCAGGTACCTTTGATAAGTAAGCACACATATATACAACAATATGTAAGGTCATCAAGAGCCTTGGAGTTCTGGACTAGCAATGTTGTTAGTCACAAAAAAATTTGGGAGAACTTATTGTTCCAGGCCATTCCAATGATAAAAACGGAGTTGTGTTATGTAGAATGGATTCTGATTCCAGATCTCATTCCACCAGGGCTGCTACAACATCAGCAGCAAGGGCATTTATGTTCTGCTGGGTCGCATTGTTACGGCTGCAGCATAGTCCAACGAACGAATCTCCAAACATCTGTAATGACCCATTGCTGAACCAGGGGTATTTGTTAACTCTATTTATGTTCTGTTTATATTTTCCATCTGGGTGAGAGATGGGAATATTATTGTTTCATTTAAACAGCATCAGCATGTTTTACATCTGTCATGACTGTATGCATTATGAATGTTTTCCCTTCATTTGTCAATGAAGCACCTGTGGTTGTGTATACTCGTTTCACATACACGGCATGAAATCACAGAGCTTTGCAGTCTTCACGTAGTCACTCACGTGACTCCGAAAGTAAAATAGTAAGATTAAATGTAGAACTTACCAGTTTGAAGTTTGATCTTTATTTTATGAGGAGTTCAGATGAGGGACTACGTGCCCTCCTCCACTCCCAACCCTCATAAATGTCATCTGGTGTTCTAGTCTTTTGATCTTACTATTATACTTCAGTCACTATTATCTGTGATTCACACCGCTGGCTTTGAAGATTGACGCACGAACGGCTGTACGGGTTCTTCATGTCCCTCATCTTAACTCATAAAATAAAGATCAAACTCAAACAGATAAGTTCTCATTTAATCTTAAAGTAAAGTATCCTTTATTTTCATACAGACCTTTCGGTCAGAATGAAATTTGTTCCTGGCAGTCATATATTTAAAAAAATTAACAAAACACAATAAACACAAATTAACATCCACCACAGTGAGTTCACCAAGCACCTCCTCACTGTGGTGGAAGGCAAAAGTCTTAAGTCTGGTGTCTTCCCCCTGCTCTCCCTCCGTGCGCTGAGGCGATCCAGGCCTCCGATGTTGTGACCCCACACCGGATTTGAAGGCTTTGTGGCAAAGTTTGGGGATGATACGAAAATAGATGGAGGGGCAGGTAGTGTAGAGAAAGTAAGGACTCTGCAGGACTTAGAACAGTTGTGAGAGTGGACAGAGAAGTGGTAAATGGAATATAGTGTAGCAAAGTGTGAGTTATGCATTTTTGGCAGCATAGGAATAAAGGTGTAGACTATTTTCTAAATGGGGTGCGAATCCAGAAATCAGAGGTGCAAAGGGACTTGGGAGTGCTGGTGTAGGATTCCCAAAAAGTTAATCTGCTACTTCCAATTCGTAGGTAATAAAGCAAACTCAATGCTACCATTTATTTTTAAGAGGGTTTGTATATCAAAAAACAGGACGTAATATATAGAGGCTTCCATAAAGTGCTGGCAAGGCTGCATTTGGAATAATATTGGGTGAGCAATTTTGGGCACCATATCTGAGGAAGGATGTGCTGGCTCTGGAGAGGGTCCAGAGGAGGTTTACAAGAGAATGATCCCAAGAATGAGTAGGTTAACCTACGATGAGTGTTTGTCGACACTGGGCCTGTACTCACTGGTGTTTGGAAGAATGAGGGGGTGACCTCATTGAAATTTACCGGATAGTGAAAGGCTTGGATAGAGTGGATGTGGAGAGGATGTTTCCACTAGTGAGAGAGTCTGGGATTAGAAGTCATAGCCTCAGAATTAAAGGATGTTCTTTAAGATAGGAGAGGAGGAGAAATGTCTTTATTCAGAGGGAGGTAAATCTGTGGAATGCTTTGCCACAGAAAGCTGTGGAGGCCGTCAGTGGATATTTTCAAGGCAGAGCTAGAAAGATTCTTGATTAGTACAGGTGTCAGAGGTTATGGGGAGAAGGCAGGAGAATGGGGTTAAGAGGAAGAGATAGATCAGCCAAGATTGAATGGCAGAGTAGACTTGATGGGCCGAATGGCCTTATAACCTTAATTATATAATACGTTAATTATATCTTATAATAAAAAATCCCAGCACCAATTTTGTTGTGCACCACTTGTTGCAGATTTCCATTTAGAGAAACACCCATCAACTGCCACCCTTGTGTGGTAGACAGCTGGTTAAGAGCCTGTCCCACTTTCTCGAGTTATTCACGAATTCTCCTGAGTTATGGCTGGCATAACAAGCCGCTCCGATATATCCGCGGATTCCTACGGCCTCCTACGAACTCGTTACGAATGTTCTGTGAGTTTGAAAACTCGGGAGAATTTGTGAGTAACTCGGGAGAATTCGTGAATAACTTGGGAAAGTGGTACAGGCCCTTACACAGAAGGTAGGGGGGTGAGGAAGAGTCTACCAGCAAATTATATATTTGTTGAGAATCAGGAGTTGTTGATAAGAATGCCACTGTTGGTGGGAAAAGAATGGTAATGTTACAGGTACACATTTGCCTCAGCTAATTGTGTTCTCAAATTCCATTGTTGTTTTTCAGGTGCATTTCTTATTCCCTACTTACTAACGCTGGTGATGGCTGGGATACCGGTATTTTTCTTGGAATCGTCCTTTGGGCAGTTTGCCAGCCGTGGGCCAATTGCGGTGTGGAAAGCCGTGCCAATGTTACAAGGTGAATGCTCATTCAGTGACGCCAATTTGGTCAATCGAAGTATCTAAATTCATGAGAGATATGGATAACTGATAGTTAACTGACATGCTTGCTATTCTGATGCAGTTGCAGTTCATAGCTCTTACATTCCATTGGTTGAATTATTTCCCTCCTACTCCCCTCATTAATGATTTATCCTCATGCCCACCATGACCGCACCCTATCCTAAGACTGTGACCCCTTGTTCTGGACTCCCCCAATATTGGGAACAATATTCCTGCATCTAGCTTGTCCAACCCTTTAAGAATTTTGTAAGTTTCTATAAGATCCCCCCTCAATCTTCTAAATTCCAGTGAGTACAAACCGAGACTATCCAATCTTTCTTCATATGGAAGTCCCGACATCCCAGGAATCAGTCTGGTGAAGCATCTCTGAACCCCCTCTATGGCAAGAATGTCTTTCCTCAGATTTGGAGACCAAAACTGTATGCAATACTCCAGGTGTGGTCTCACCAAAACCCTGTACAACTGCAGTAGAACCTCCCTGCTCCTATACTCAAATCCTTTCGCTATGAATGCTAACATACCATTTGCTTTCTTCACTGCCTGCTGCACCTGCATGCCTACTTTCAATGGCTGGTGTACCATGACACCCAGGTCTCGTTGCATCTCCCCTTTTCCTAATCTGCCACCATTCAGATAATAGTCTACCCTCATGTTTTTGCCACCAAAGTGGATAACCTCACATTTATCCACATTATACTGCATCTGCTCATTCACTCAGCCTATCCAAATCACCCTGTAGCCTCCTAGCATCCTCCTCACACCTAACTTTACCTCCCAGCTTGGTGTCATCTGCAAATTTAGAGATGTTGCATTCAATTCCCTCGTCCAAATCATTAATGTATATTGTAAATAGCTGGGGTCCCAGCACTGAGCCTTGCGGTACCCCACTACTCGAAGAGCGAAGGAAATAGGCAATGTTTCAGGCCGAAACCCATCAGTCTGAAGAAGGGTTTCGGCCTGAAACGTTGCCCGTTTCTTTCGCTCCATAAATGCTGCCGCATCTGCTGAGTTTCTCCAGCACTTTTGTCTACATTCGCATATTATTTCTGCTTCAAATAACTCATAAACTAAACATATTCACCAATCAGGACATGATATATACCATAATGACATGCAGCAAAATTATAATACAATATCCCAACTCTTTTTACACATTGCAATGAATGAAATTTCTATTAGTTCTTTCCACTTCCAAACAAAAATGTGGTTGTATTATTCAGCAAATGATCAACCTGTGTAAATAAATAGTAAGATTAAACAAGAACTTACCAGTTTGAAGTTTGATCTTTATTTTATGAGGAGTCGAGTTGAGGGACTACGTGAATAGAAGCCCGTACAGCCGTTGGTGCGTCAATCTTCAAAGCAGCGGAATGAATTCACTGCTAACAATGACCGAAGTATAACGGTAAGATGATAAAACTAGAACTACCAGATGAGATCTATGAGGGTGGGAGCGGAGGGCACGTAGTCCCTCAACTCGACTCCTCATAAAATAAAGATCAAACTTCAAACTGGTAAGTTCTTGTTTAATCTTACTATTTTACTTCGGAGTCACGTGAGTGACTACGTGAAGACTTCAAAGCACTGTGAATTCACGCCGCAGACTCAAATCCGACGTTCACACTGCCTGGATTGACTCAAAAGTCGTTAACAATCAATCATGCATCAGTAATACATTTGTTAAATGGAATAACAGTTTATTTACAAACAGATCATAACAAACCCCTCTAACTCAGGGAAAATGTAACAGTACTGACACCAGAATCAGCAACACCCCGAGCCTTGAAATCGGCTTGTGACAAAACCTCTGAAAATTAGCTCACTGGACCATCCTGCGGCCGCGAGGACCTTGCAACCGTTTGCACCGACACCTTACTGTGTGGTTTTTTGTGACTAATAAACAAAGCCAACTCTGTTCCTCTCAGAGGTTTAGTAATCTCAATGTAAAGAGATAAATGTGAGACTATACAGAAGCGATCATCTGCGGGGTATGCTGAAAACACCATCTTAGATCCTGTCATGCCTCTTTTATTATGTTTAAGCAAATCATAGATATAAAATATAATGGCATCAGCCGACACATGCATTCTATCTAGCCGTAGTTTTTGCAATGTTTGTACACGTTGGGCTGAAACCAACACCAGAAGCATGACCACCTTCATAGTACTTTGGCTATAGATAGGCTTGTAACCGGAGCCCACTGGCGAAGAAGCATAAAAACCTCACTCACATTGCAAATACCGGCATACCTGAGTTTAGGAGGATTAGAATTGAAACTCCCTTCATGAATCTGAACTAACGGATGTGTCCCTACTGTATGCAATTCTGCATTCATAGGTAAATAAGAAGACAGAGCACTTCTGGCTAAATTAATTGCACTGTAACTTAATTTTTTGGTCAAAATAAAGAGTTGACAAACTCCAATACATCCGTGATCCCTGACGTGTGGTATACAATATCCTGCTGTAGGCAGAATTGCTCCCACTTCCTTATATAGTGATATATTGCTGCTGTGTACTATCCCTGCAGGGCCGACGTGAAACATCCACCGTCCGATGAGACAGTCCTCTCCCCAGGTATGGCCTCCTTATAATCTGCAAATTAACAGATCAATACGATCCTATAAAGGATGTTGATCCCCAGTGACTGGATTTACCAGTAGATTTTTATTCTTGGGCATAAGCATGTAAGGCTCCCTACCATTTGTAATACAACGGGAAACCATGCTCGTGTAGGCCAATCTGGCACTACCAATACCCCTGAAGCGGAGTCCTCCTTGATCTTTTGCAAACATCTGCTGATGAGACAGAATGAAGGAAATACATACACAAACATTCCTCCCCCAATGCAGCGAAAATGCATCCACTGCTACTGCCCCAGTATCTGGTTACCATGAAACATATCTAGGTAACTGATGACTTAATCGAGATGCAAACAAGTCAATATCTGGCAATGCATACTGATCAATCATTTGGTTAAACACATCCTGATTTAACATCCATTCAATGTTGTCATTAACTGACGTGACCTCTTCCTGGCAAATAAAGTGCTGAAAGCCAGATATTTTGGTCAATACACCAGCTCCAAATCTGGTTAGCCAGTCTATCACAAGACTGTGACTTAACTCCACCCATGTGGTTTACATATGCCACTGCTGTGGTGTTTGTGAATCTGAGCTGCACATGCAGATCCCTCCTTGTAGAACAATAAGCTTTGAGCCCATACCAGGTGCCCAACAACTCTAAATAATCAGTCCCTCTTAATTGAGGAAGCGATGTCTCATCCACATTCCATCTGCCTCCACAACTAGAAGACATATCTGTTGCACCCCAACCCAGTGCACTCACATCAGTCTGTAATATCAGTGACGGTGATTCCACGAAACCTTCCTTAAATTTTTTGAAACATGTACTATCCACCATTGTATGTCAGCAATCTCCCCAGCTGACAAACTGCATAGGCCTATCAAAAATAGCCCCTTTGTATTCTCAGTGCCTGTTCCTTTGATGGTTGTAATTGTTGATAATTGCAGAGGACAATACTGCACAGCTGGAAAAGCTGCAACAACTTCCCAATAAAACTGGCTACTTGTCTAATCAAAGGCCGTTGTTCTCCAACGAGATTAACACAGTCCTCAATTAACTGATTCAATTTATCCCTGGGCAAAGTTACCAACATGTGATTGGAATTAATGGTAAATCCCAGATAATCAATAATTTGGACTGGTGATAATTTAGATTTACCTGGGTGAATAACAAATCCCATTTGTTCAAAAATGATTTTAACAACGAAACTGATGATTGAGTTTCAGCATGAGTCTTTCCAACAATCAGAAATCATCTAAATAGGACATTTACCACATGCCCCTGAGCTCTAAGCAATGCTAACACAGGTTTTACCAATTTAGTTAAATAATCTAGGAGCTGAAGTTAATCCATTCGGCAATGTCCTGAATTGCCACAGCTCAGTCATTCCAAATAAATTTCAAATATCTTCTATCATCACCATGAATAGACACTGCGTAATATGCATTCTTTAAATCAATGGTTGCCATATAATACCCTTTGGACACTAGATGTTTGCCCGTGGTAAAGTTCTCCATTTTTGAAATGCTATAACAAACAAATTTGGTCAATTCGATAAATCCAGAATAATTCTACATCCCCCAGTCTTTTTAGATCTGGGAAATATACTTGACAGAAATTGTTGACTTTGATAGACAGAAGCTCAATTACCCCTTCTCATGTAACGACTGAATCTCTGCTTGAATAAGCACATTTTTCCTCATCTGAAAATAAGTTTACTACTAGGAAAATGTTGACTAGTAGACTGTCCTTATAGTTAAAATCCAATTTTTTTCACCCCTTCAATACAGTAAGTATGAACAAATCTTATGTCAACTGCTGCCATTGTTTGAGAAACAATTTTTTACCCTTCCCCAATTTGAACAGGAACATCAGTTAATTCATTGTCTGTCAATGGTAATTCCTTACCAGCATCTTTCCTTGCGGCCTTGTTGTCCTCGACTTCTTGTAGAGAACCTTTTTTGCCTTGCTTCCAGCTGGCTTAATGAGAGCCATGGTTATAACAACCTCATAACAGTCTTTGACCCTTTTTGCAAAATTACCACCAAACAACAGATTTCGTGGTGGTACACTGGTTTCAAAATGCATTACAAAGGAGTTCCAGTTCATCCTGCTGTGCTTCAACCATATCATTTGTATCAATAACTTTCACCACAGCTGTAATACCTGCTGACAACAGTTTAAGCACTTTTTTAAAAACTTCATCTCCTGGGCCCTAGCAGGTAAACCCATCTATGACCAAATTTGGTGACTAACCACCGGTACCTTCAGGAGATCTCAATTAACAGGAGCTTTATAGTTGTTTTTTTTTTTTTTTTTTTTTTTTTTTTTGCTACTTCATCCATAGCTAGCTCCTGTAACTGTGGGAGAGCATATACTGAATGGCTTCAGCCAATTCCTAACAATCAATCGCCTTTCGTGCCTCTCTACACTCAGCAAACTTCCCAGCAATGTTCGGAATTACCTCCCACCGAACACCTTTACTGCTCTCCGCAGCAAACTGCCCATGATAGAACATCCTCCTCACAGGCAGGATAGTTCTGCAGCCCTGAAACAGGTGCTGCTAGCACAAGCTCTCCATCAGCCTGGCTTGGGCATCACTCCTCCCACACGGAGCTGGAACATCCTCCTCACAGGCAGGATAGTTCTGCAGCCCTGAAACAGGTGCTGCTAGCACAAGCTCTCCATCAGCCTGGCTTGGGCACCACTCCTCCTCACGGAGCTGGAAACATCCTCCTCACAGGCAGGATAGTTCTGCAGCCCTGAAACAGGTGCTGCTAGCACAAGCTCTCCATCAGCCTGGCTTGGGCACCACTCCTCCCCACAGAGCTGGTCCCTGTCGAGCATTTCTTTTGAAAATAGAATCTCGACGTGGGAGAGCCGTGAGCAAACGGACTCTCCTATGGAGGGTATAAACCTCCAGCCCGACTCATTTACGGGCCACAGAGACTTGCCAGCGGCCCCCTACTGACAAGCCTCCACTGCCCCCCCGGCAGTGGGTCCGCAACCACTGGCTGTGTCGCCAGCACCGGACCAGGTTACCAGACGGGCCTCCATCCTCAACACTCTCCGCCACTTTACCTTTCTATCCCCGGAGCGCCTCACCGACACCTTCTTCCCTTTCTGCAACATATCTACAAAAACTCCCACCGTTGCAGAAAAAGACCTGTGGTAAAGTATTTCAACAAACCTTTACCTCGTTTCAAACTTGTTAACGAAAACTGCTGAGAATGGAGGGTGAAGTCTGAAGAAGGGTCTCGACCCGAAACGTCGCCCATCTCCTTCGCTCCTTAGATGCCGCTGCACCCGCTGAATTCTCCAGCTTTCCATGTAACCCGCGGTTTAAACTTACGCTCGGAGGAGCGCTGCTGCTCCCCCCGCCCGACTGCACCAGCGTCTGACGTCATGACGCACCAACGGCTGTACGGGCTTCTATTCACGTAGTCACTCACGTGACTCCGAAGTAAAATCCTGGACCATGCATACTACAGATTGATGCAAGCACGTTTTCTGTGAAGGACCGAAAATTACCATGACATGGGTCGTTATTGCTATTGGCACAGAAACACTCTGGCTTCCCACATAATTTATCCATAACAAAATATACAGGTTGCAAGGAAATTTCTAAAGGCATTTTATGATAATAGCTGTTAAAACCAACTATACCCATCTGACAGGTTAAAAATTACACTAACTAACAAAAGATGGCCAAAGGACATAACTGCAGCAAATGTTCTTTTGGTAATATGTTTAAAGGTGTCAAAACAAATAATATCATTGGGATTTAAAACACATTTGATTGCATTCCGTTATCAAACATAGTCAATGTTCGCTCTGAAGACCATGAAGCACAATAGGGTCAGGCGATGTGTGAATCAGTGCGGGATGGATAGATGGCGGGGGTGGAAGAGGGGGGGGGGGGGGGTGAGAAGGCAATCGCACAGAATAGATAGGATTGAGGCAGGTGAATTAGTTTGTGTTGGTTGGAGTTATAAAATTGTGAGGGGAGAGCACCGGGGATGTCAGTGGTGTTGAATGGGGGGGGATCAGTATGGGATGGATGGGGGGGGGGGGTCTGTACAGGATGAATGGGGGTTCAGTACAGGATGAATGGGGTAGACAAAAATGTTGGAGAAAATTCAGCGGGTGAGGCAGCATCTATGAAGCTAAGGAAATGGGCAACGTTTTGGGTCGAGACCCTTCTTCAGAATGTTCCCCTCCCTATTCTTCTTGAATGGGGGGGGGGGGTGATCAGTACAGGATGGTGGGGGGGGATCAGCACAGGATGAATTGGGGGGGGGGATCAGTAGAGGATGAATAGGGGGGGGGGGGAGATCAGGACATTGAGGATCAGAGGGTCTATGCAGGATGAATGGGGTTTTTTTTTCACTACAGGATTAGTGAGGGGGATCAGTATAGGGATGGAATGGGGATCATACAGGATGCATGAGGGCATCAGTACAGGATGAATGGGAGATCAGTAAAGATGAATGGGGAGATCACTACAGATGGATGGGGGTTTGGTGCAGAGGTAAATGGAAGGTGGGTCAGTACAGGATGAATGGGTGGGCTCAGTGCAGTATGAATGGGGGGGGGGGGAGAAGTGCAGGATGCAGATGGGAAGGGGGGGGGGGAGTCAGTACATGATGAATTGGGGGACCATGTAGGATGGTATGGGGGGTGGCAGGAGAATCAAGCGAACGTTGGTAGGGTGATGAATAGATTGGGGGGGGGGGGTAGATGGGGAAGAAGCACAGGGATGTCAGTGAGGACTGACTAGAGGAGGAAATGGGATCAGTGCGGGATGGAGAGGAGGGGTCCCAGGATAAGAGGGGTGGAGGGGGGCATATGAGAGGCGGGGGGGAAGGGGCAGAGGAGATGGGGAGGAAGGAAGGTCAGCGCTCCTCGGACAACATCGCCCCGCTCCCTTGGCCCCTGTCCAACGCCAAAGTGCCGCCGCCAAAGTGGGAGGCGGTTGGGAACTCGTCGCCACCGCCTCCCCTCCTCCGCCAGCCGACAGCAAGGTGTGGAGCCGAGCGGTGCAGCTCAAAGATCCTATAGCTATAGGATCGATCTTTGGGGCAGACGGCCGAAGGAGGCCTCCCCCACCTCCCCAACGTCTCTAATACTCTCTCCCCTCCTCCCTCCTCCCCTCTCTTCTTCTCCCTCCCCCTCCCTCCCTCCAGCCTCGGCGTGCGAGAGCAGTTGTTTTGAAATTTTAACGCGTTTGCAGGCAGCGGCCGTTATCAGGGTGATAGCGCCGCTGATTTCAAAACAAACCCCTCTCGCATGCCGATGGGAGGGGGGGGAGGCTCCTTCTGCCTGGGCGAGGTGCGGGAGATGGAGCCGGTTGCGGCTGTTTTTTTACTGTTGCCGCTGTTCGAGAGAACCATCATTTCTCTCCGGACCCTTCGACACACGCACCTAGTATCTTTTCCCCGCAATCAAAGATACTAGAGGAATACAGCCGTCGACACGAAACGTCAAGCTCCTATTCTCCAGAGATGCTGCCTGACCCACGGAGTTTTCAGTTTTTTGTGTCTTTCGGTATAAACCAGTATTTGCTTGCCAAGCCGGGCAAAATGAGTCGCCGTTTTGGGCACTTTGGGTGGTCATTGGCACCCAGGCAACCGCTAATTTTGAACCCTGTGGTACACATGCCGGTGCCGCCATTATTGGCGCCATTATTTAAAGCCTAAAGTCAGGTCGTCCCATGCACTCGATGTACTGGAGCAATTCCTGTGAATCGACATGACTCTCCTCTCCTACTCCGACCATCTTTGTGTGCCAGGGACGCCTTTTGCCTACCTACCGTGAAGGCTCTGGAGCCATCGCCCTGGTTCACCTTCCTACTGGTCCGCTGTTAGTGCCCGACGTGTCCAGCTCCCTCCCGGTGATGCTGTCAGATGAGCCTTCGGGCAGGTTCCCGATCCCCCCTTGATATTATATTAATATTATAATTAATATTAATTAATGTTTAATTAAGAGAGAGACAGAAGGAACTGCAGATGCTGGTTTACCAATAAAGACACAAGGTGTTGCAACTCAGTGGGTCAGATGTGGATCTCTGGAAGAAGTGGATAAGTGGACATTTTGGATCAAGACCCTTCTTCAGATTTATTTAGTTGGTTAGATTTAAATCCCACAGATGCCTTGGAGGGATTTGAACACCTCTCTCTGGTTCCATGCACTATCAGGCACATAGCTTACTGATCAGGAACATTGACCTGTGAAGTAAATCTGACAAATCCGACAAATATCCAATGTTGAAATGCTGTAGTAAATTAGTGGCTTTGGCACGGTGACCATAAGGCACTTGGAATCATCAGTGTCAAAGGTGGATGGTGCTGCAAGGTTTGTAGTATAAGAGATCAGTTCCCCATCTGCTTGCTTCCATTCACATTCTGGAACCTGGCCTATGGTTCTCTTCAAACTGATTTTCCATTGTTTGTTTTATTAATCATGGAAAACACAAATCCAAATGAAAGTCTGCAGATCTTCAATTAAATATATTAAATGGAGTTTTGCCCAAGAGCAGTCAGGTTCTGGGACCTTTACAAATGTAGTGTTGATGTCAAATGTATTCTAATGGAGCAGGTCAATGAATTAACTCCCCTTCCCATTAAAAACATACCTTTTTGTCCTGGGCCTGCTCCACTGTCAGTGTGAGGCCAAACACAAATTGGAGGAACAGCACCTTTTATTTATCTTGGCAGCTTACAACCCAGGATTTGAACGTTGATTTCTTTAATTTCAAGTAGCGCTTTCATTCGCTCCTTTTCACCCATCCACCGCCCAATCCACTCGCGCATAGCCCCCAACTGCAGCGCAGCCTAGGAGAGGGAGGTGGGTAGGGAGGTGAGCAGGGCCTTTGGGAGGGTGGGTGTAGGGGTCGGTGGTGCCCACCCCCGGCGGGTGATGGAGGTAGAGAGAGAGGGGGATAGATGGGGAGGGGGGTAGAGAGGGAGGGGGATGGAGAGGGGCAGAGAGAGAGAGGCGTGAGGGGTTTAGAAAGAAGGGGAAGAGTGAGGGGAGGGAGGGTGGAGATGGAGAGGGCGAGGGTGCCAGTCGGGTCAAGCAGGTTGGAGTGACCCTTGCACCCAGAGTTTGCAAGAGGATTGCGACGGTAAACAAACTTGCATTTTAAAAATGTGGAAAATTTTGTTGGAGAGCTTGAGTCCCCCTCCCGCGTGGAGTGTCCCGTCCTGCCTTGCGAGTGGACTGTGATGTCAGTCGGAATTTTTTTTCTTCAAAATGAGAGCTTGAAAAACTTTAATATTTTGAAACTGTTTTTAAAAGATTAGTAACTTGGGAAATATAGGTTGAAATGCGACGGGAAGATATTTATCTCATCCGCTGGAAAAATGGGTGTAACGTGTGAAAGGAATTAAGGAGATTGACAGAAAGCTGACACAACCCTGGCCCACACAGACACAAGAACAAAGGGAAGAGTTTTAGTATAATATAGATATTGTAACAGAGTTTATTTTGCCAAATCTTACATCATCCCTAGAAAGTTATACTATAAGTTTGGGACTCTGGTGTAAATCTTGGCTCACCTACTCAAATTTAACATCAAATGACTTAAAAAAAACATTCGGACAGGTACATGGATGGAAACATAGTAACAGAAACATAGAAAAATAGATGCAGGAGTAGGCCATTCGGCCCTTCGAGCCAGCAGCGCCATTCAATATGATCATGGCTGATCATCTAAAATCAGTACACCGTTTTGCTTTTTCCCAACTCTCTGTTCCTTTTTTTTTTCCCCCTTCAGCACTAAGAGCTTAATCTAACTCTCTCTTGAAAACACCCAGTGAATTGGCCTCCACTGCCTTATGTGGTAGAAAATTCCACAGATTCCACGGTGAACTATCTACTTCTTTGATGCCCCTCGAACCATCCTTGATCGGACTTTGCTGGCCCCACCTTGCACCAAACGTCATTCCCTCATCATGCATCCACACACTGTAAATGGATCGATTGTCATCATGTATTGTCTCTCTGTTGACTGGCCAGCACACTACAAAAGCTCTCCACTGCACATGACAACAAACCAAAATGAAATAGCATCTTTTGTGGACTCTACGGTTAATGATACTTCCATTAAAAAACAACGGATCAGGTGGAAGTTTCAGGGAGTAATTGGTAAAAAAAAAACCAGATGGAAATGGTTTAGATGTGGGCCTAAGCAGTAGGGGGACAAGTGGAGACCAGGGCATCTGGTCCGCTATTAACAGGTTAGCAGATAGGGCTGTTTCTGTGCTTCATGACTCCATTACTCTATGTTAGACACAACACTGGAGGTACTCAGCTGGTCAGGCAGCATCTGTGGAGGAAACGGACAGATGACATTTTTGGGTCAAAACCTTTCTTCAGACCAAAGATTGTGGTCTAATGAAAGGTCCTGACCCAAGGTCATCTGTCCATTTCCCTGCAGATACTGGCTGACCCACTGAGTTCCTCCAGCACTTTGACACTTTTTTTTAACATCAAATGTCAGCATGTACTTGACGTCTGAGCTAAAGTGACTGTGGGCAGTGTGATTTCCTGCAGTTGTGGTCATCTGGGACATTTCCACAATTAAGAAGGCCTTCTTGTAAAAAATGGCAACTGTTCATCCAACCAACTGAGCTAATGGGGAAGACTTAGTCAGCTTACTTACTGCTTGTGTCTTAATTTAAGGTGTCGGGATCACTATGATCTTTCTATCAGTGATTTCAGCGAGTTCCTACATCTGCATCATCGCTCTACAGCCTGTTCTACATGTTTGCCTCCTTCCAATTCCCCTGGTGGGTCAGACTGCTTCAGCTGGTGGGTGCGGATGAGGACCTGCAGTCGGACACCCAGGAGGTACCGTTTTGTCTAATGTTTGTACAATAAATATTTCAAAAAAAAAAAAAAAAAAAAAAAAATCATTTACTCCATCTGAGGATTGAGAAAATGGAGAGTGAATCAGAATGGGCTGTGGGTGATGTATGAACTTTGTTACCACAGCCTGGGGGTAGTGGTGTTGTCTGATCTTCAAAAATTCACCCGCCACTGTATATCAGGGCATATTCAATTGCAATGACAATGACTTAAGGCCCTGTCCCATTTACGTGTCTTTGGCACGCAAATTACGAACCTCGTCGGCGCGTTGAGGTGCATGGGCATGTGTGGGCGGGCGGGCCGGTCCCACTGAAAGCGCGGAGGGGTGTATGGCGTTGTTCGCGGCTCGAATTCCGAAATTTTGTATCGAACAAAAATCTTCGCACGCCACCGCCTGTCGCGTAACAGACGGCCAAAGTGGGACAGGCCAAGACCCTGGCGCGACGCAACATCGCACCTCCAACAGCAGCAGAGCAGGCAACGATCGTCAACTCGGTGGGGCTCACGTCTGTTGCGGTCTGGATCCGCCCCCACTTCTACTCCCAGAGCGGGACCAGGAAAATTGAAGATTAGGACACAAAATGCAGGAATACTCAGCGGGAGCCGGCAGCATCTCTGGAGAAGAAGCAATGGGTGACGTTTCGGGTCAAGACCCTTCTTTTAGACTGAAGAAGGCTGTTGACCCGATACATCACCCATTGCTTCTCTCCAGAGATGCTGCGGTCCCGCTGAGTTATTTCCTGCCTGCATTTTTGTGTCTATCTTCAAATGGGCAGTCAGCACTTAGCACACCAAAGATACTACACAGGCTTGTGCGGACGTATGAAGTCGGGCGCGACCTCGCGGGGGGGACCGTCGCGCCTCCAAGCGACACGAGGTTTGCGTAATTAGCAAGGGACGCGCAAGTGGACAGAGGGCTTTAGCAAGCTCAGTGCTGGGAACCCCACAATTATTTACAAACAAAATAACGATTTAGACGAGCAAATTAAATGTAACATCTCCAAGTTTGCGTAGGAGGAGCTATTGAAGCTGCAGGGGGACGTGGATAGTTGGGTGAGTGGGTAGATACAAAGCAGATGCAAATATAATGTGGGATAAATGTGAGGATATCCACTTTGATGGCAAGAACAGAAATCTAGATTATTATCTGAATGGTGTAGGATTAGGAAATAGGGAAGGTTGCAAACATGACCCTGGGGTGCGCTTGTACATCAGTCACTGAAAGTAAGATGCAGGTAAGGAGGCAGTGAAGGAAAGCTAATGTCATTTGGTCTTCATTGCGAAAGGATTTAGTTTAGAGCAAGGAGGTCTACTACGTTGTACAGGGCCTCTGGTTAGACTGGCACTCGGACAATAACTATTGTGTAGCGTTTTGGTCTCTAATTTGAGGAAGGACATATTGTCTTGAGGATGAGTGGCAGCTTAGGTTCACAGGTTAATTCCCGATGCAGGACTGACCATTATGAAAGAATGGGTCGACTGGACATATTCACTGGAATTAAGAATGATGAGAAGGGGATTCTTAAATGAAAAAAATATTTTTTTTTTTAAAGCATTGGAAAGGAGAGTTGTGAAATCTGTGGAATTTTTCTGCCACAGAGGCAGTGGAGGCCAATTCATGGAGCGTTTTCAAGGGAGAGTTAGATTTAATTCTTGGGGGCCCAATGAAAGAAGGGTTATGGGAAAAAAGGGGTTCTGATTTTGGATGATTAGCAATGATCATATTGAATGGCAGATGCTGGCTCGAAAGGCCAAATGGCTACTCCGCATCTCTTTTTCTATGTTTGTTCACAAGTTTATTTGACACAGAGGTCCCAGGCGATCTTAATATCACAACTCATTACAGTCACTGTTGTGCCTTTTGGATTAATTTAATGTATTATCCAATCTTAAGTTTTTTATCATTGATAGTATTTTCATGGACCAATCTGCACTTTGCTTTACTTTTTTTCCAACCAGAGATGGATACCCCTGCTCTTAGATCAGTATCTGATGCGACAAAACATCTCTTCCCCTCCCCCCCCATTCTTAAGGACGTTAATTGCATTACGAATAACCCTGTAGGCTTCCCTTATGTCTCAGACAACATTCCATTGGAGCCAACAGGTCCATCCAGCCTGCTAACACAATGGACAAGAAATAGATCAGAGGCAGTTTCACTGGACTGAGGCATTCATCTCGTACCAAACGTTTTACCCACATGCATCAACATTCCAAACTGACTAATATAGGAATAGTTTGTTGTCACATATGACATGGACAGTGAAGATTTTGGATGCTTGCAAATAGCAGTCAGCTATGGCACTGACAAGTTACGAAGACGCCGGCTCTTACTTTATGTTCCCCCCCCCAGCGGTTCTCCATGCCGAGTCCTCCATTGTCGTTCCACTTCCCCCATCGTTGTTGTTCTCTCCCTCCTCCCTCACGGCGATCCCCCCACGCCGAGGTCCTCCATTGTCTTCTCCTTCCCTCATGGTGGTCTCCACGATCTCATTGATTGTACTAACAGGCATCGACACTGCCGCGAGATTCACCACCGCCGAGAGGCCTCACCACTGTCGACGCCCACTTTAGCTCCTTGGTGTGGTCGTGGGCCCCCGCCGCGGCTTGTCAGGCCGCTTCCCTGACTCAGGCTTTACACGGTTCGATCGGGAGCATCTAGCCCCGCGGCGCCTCGATAAAGGCTCCCGGTCTCATTCCAATCATAGCCGTGGTCCCACTGTCGGGAAGCCTTCATGTTTGACATACTGCAGACAGGAGCTTTGGCCTTGTCTGGCATTGAGTTGTGATAAATGTTATGCTTATTTCAGAGTACCAGCATTATAGTATAATTGAAAAATTACCATCATCCATCGAGTGATAACCAGAGCAAGCCAGTTCCATTGTGTCTGACTGTTCTGAACCCTCACTCAGCTGATTAAAGGGATCAGACGGATTCAATCTGAAAAACAACAGTGACCTGATTATTTGACTGGAAATGTATATTTGTTTCAAAATAAATTATCTAGTATTCCCATCACGTTTTTCCAGATCGTTCTGCAATCTCACTCTGGATGGTGAAATTCAGAAGTAGTTAATACAACCTGGCCTGCAGGCAAACAACAAAATTGTTCCAATGGATCAGAAATCTATGTTCCTCACCAAGGCCCCACCGAGCAATACTGGGAGTAAGTAACTTGCTGGAGAAAGCGGCATAATTCATCTGCACCATACTGCCTGCCGCTTCCTCCGGAGAGGATAGTCAAGTCAAGGAATGTCTGGTTTGATGAGTGATTATAAGAATTTGACCTGGAGTCATAATCATGATTGGGGATGATCAGCCATGATCACATTGAATGGCGATGCTGGCTTGAAGGGCCAAATGGCCTACTCCTGCACCTATTGTCTATTGTCATACAGCATAGAAACATACCCATTCACTCAACGTCTAAGCTAGTCCTATTTGCCTGCATTTGGCCCAACTATATTACTAAAAGTCTGATCTTGACCACTTCATGTTGTTCTGTATATTGATTTTAGAAAAAACGCTGCCACTTACGGCTGTGATTTTTGGCCATCTTACTCAGTCCCCCTCCACTACGCAGGACAAGAGGATTTTTCCCATCAATGAATAATAAAATAGTTATGAGTGTTTAAAAAAATGTTGAGATTCTCTCTCCTGAAGGCCACACCCCTTCCGGAGGGTCTATAAAACCCGGACGTGTTGAGTGCCTCAGTCAGTCTCTGCAAGATGGGGGAGCAAGAGGGTAACGTCTCTCAATCTGGGCTGTGAATAATACTGAACACATGTCTACTAAACTGAGTGGTTTTACTTACATCTCAGTGCCCTTAATGTGGTTTGACAATATAGTTTGGAAATGCCAAAGCTGTTTTACCTTTGGTTTGGAAATGCTAAAGCTGTGTTGCCTTTGGTTTGGAAATGCTAAAGCTGTATTGCCTTTGGTTTGGAAATGCTAAGGCTGTGTTGCCTTTGGTTTGGAAATGCTAAAGCTACGTTGCCTAATTAAATTGCCTTGCCTAATTAAATTGCCTTGCCTAATTAAATTGCCTTGCCTAATTAAATTGCCTTGCCTAATTAAATTGCCTTGCCTAATTAAATTGCCTTACTAATTAAATTGCCTTGCCTAATTAAATTGCCTTGCCTAATTAAATTGCCTTGCCTAATTAAATTGCCTTGCCTAATTAAATTGCCTTGCCTTCTATATAATTAAAAGTCCCATCTTGACCACTTCCTATTTGTGCCTCATAGTGATTTTAGAAAAAAAGCTAAACCATTTTGAGATTCTCTCCCCTGTCAATCACACCATGAAGGCCACGCCCCTTCTGGTGGGAGGAGGAGGGACTATAAAATCCAGAAATGTGGGCGTGGCTCAGTCGCTGCAAGATGGAGGAGGGAGAGGTCACGACTCGCTGTCTTTAGTGGCCTTGCACCCTGCTTGAAATGGTATGAATGCACTTGAATTTCGTGGCCTTGCACCTTGCTTGAAGTGGTAAGAAACTGCACTTGATTTTGGTGGCCTTGCACCCGGCTTGAAATGGAATTTAAAGGAATAGCTGTGAGTCAACTGCCAGCCCACCAGCCATGAGTGAGTGAGTTGCCAGCAGAACAGACTTGAGTGACTGAGCCGACAGCCCAAGAATTCATTCGGCCCACTATGTCCATACTAGCCCTCTGTAAACCAGTCCCTTCAGCCCACAACACCCATACTAGCGCTCCAGAAAGCGCCCCCCCCTCCCAATGGCCACCAATATTGGAATTGGTGGAGAGTTGGAATATTACGTTGGGGGATCAACCCTCTCGTGTGATGCTGGGACCCACAGACTAGTCTCCCTCCAAAATATTTCTGTCCATTTACCTGACCATGTGTCTTTTAAAATACTGTTACAGTACCTGCCTCAACTACTTCCTCTGGCAGCTCATTCCATATACCCGCTACCCTCTGAGTGCTTGAATGAATAAGTTTTTTTGGCCAAATATTCACATCCAAGGAATTTATCTTGGTGCTCCTCCAGCAAGTGACAACACATTATACAGTTACAGTTAGGAATGACACATAAAACATTAAACATTAATAATAAAACATTATTGATTAAGCATTAAATTAAATAGCAGAGCAAAAGGAGGCTACACATTTTTGGTTATTGAGTAGAGATACTAATCGTGAAAAAAAACCTGTTTTTATGTCTGGCTGTGGCAGCTTTGGCAGTCCGGAGTCGTCTTCCAGAGGGAAGTGATTCAAAGAGTTTGTGGCCAGGGTGAGGGGTCAGAGATGATCTTACCCGCTCGCTTCCTGGCCCTTGCAGTGTACAGTTCGTCAATGGAGGGAAGGTTGCAGCCAATAACCTTCTCAGCTGATCAGACGATTCGTTGCAGCCTCCGGATGTCGTGCTTGGTGGCTGAGCCAAACCAGACAATGATGGAGAAGGTGAGGACAGACTCTACGATGGCCATATAGAATTGGACCATTCATTGCTGTGGCATATTGTGCTTCCTCAGCTCGGCAGGAAGTACATCCTCTGCCGTGCCCACCCCCCCCCCACCCCTTTAAGGTCTTTGGAGATGATGATTCCCTGGAACTTAAAAGGACTCCACAGATGTGACTGTGGTGTTGCTGATGATGAGTGGGGTGAGAGGAGGGGGAGCTCTGCTAAAGTCAACAATCAATTCCACTGCCTTAAGAGCATTGAACTCCAGGTTGTTGCGATGGCAGAGCTAAAATCAACAAACAAAATCGTTGCATAGGTCCCCTGGCAGTCTAGGTGCTGGAGGATGAAGTGCAGGCCCAGGTTCACTGCATCATCCACAGATCTATTGGCAAACTGCAGAGAGTCCAGCAGGGGGTTTGTGATATTTTTCAGCCTTGCCAACACAGGCCTTTCAAGGGTCTTCATGACTACAGAGGTCAGTGCGATAGGCCTGTAGTCATTAAGACCAGTAATCCTTGCCTTTTTGGGTACAGGGACAATAGTGGAGACTTTGAAGCAGGTGGGGACAGTACTGGTTGTCCTTCAGGTTCCTATCAAATCTTACCCCTCTCACTTTGAACCTGTGTACTCTGGTTCTTGATTCCTCTATCATGGTAAAACACTCTGTGCCTTCACCCTACCAATTCTCCTCATGATGACAAACACCTCTATAAGATTACCCCGTAGCCTCATGCACTCCAAGGAATAAAGTCCTTACCTGCCCAAATATTCCTTGATTTGAACACATTCAAATGATTGGTTGAATGCCTCATGGTTTATATCTCATAATGATGGTGTGTACTGAACTAATTCATGAGATGGGATATTTTCTTTTCATCTTATTCAGTAAGCAGGTTTTACGCCGGTCAAGGTCGATGGAAGAGATGGGGGAGATTGTCTGGCACTTGGCTCTCTGTCTGCTTCTGGCCTGGCTGATAGTTGGGGCCGCCCTGTCAAAAGGAATCAAATCTTCAGGAAAGGTAAAATAATTTTAGAAAGGTTAAAGAAATGGGTCAAACTCTTGTGATAAAATATGGGTTTCTACACAAGGAAATCTCATTGATGTTACCACTGGCTCTGTGCGAGGGGAGTGGGGCATCTGAAGATTGTCCCTGGGTGAAGGAATGGCAGCGAGTCCCCAAACTGCTGCAACCGGCCCCTGGTCTCAGGGTTTCAGTCACTCCTCCAGGACTGTGGGTGAATATACAGCTTGAAGGCTGATCAGCACCGGTTCAGTGATTGGACAGATGAGGGCTGGCCCGGTAACCTGGTGGTTTCCTTTTAGGGAAATATGATTGAACTGAATAGGAAGAATGACATAGAAACCCACCAACAACATTTCATGCCAAATATATCGTGATCTGTTTTCCATGATTTATCCGCTGCTTGATTGCATTCATGGTACAGAGTATGATTGTCCAGTCGGTGGTTGTAAAATGGTGCAGTTGGTAGAATTGCTGTTTCACAGTGCTAAAGACCCGGGGTCAATCATGAACTCAGGTGCTATCTGTGTGGAGTTTGCACGTTCTCCCTGTGACCGCGTGGGTTTCCTTTATGTGCTCCGGTTTCCTCCGGCATCCCCAAGACGTGCGGGTTTCTAAATTGATTGGCCCTCTAAATTGCCCCATGTGCAGAGAGTGGATGCAGAATTGAGATAACATAGAACTAGTGTGAGCAGGTGACTGATAGTCAGCATGGACTCAGTGGGCTAAAGAGCCTGTTTCCATGATGTATCATTAAATTATCTCACCTGTGCCATTTAAATTTAGTTCACTGCACAACCCAGTATTAAATATACATTCCATGTTGTTAGTTCTCATCCAGTTTCTCCTGCTTCATCCTCTGCTTTGATTATAGTTCCTCCTGTTTGCCTTTTAATTGAATTCAGTAGATGTACAACAACGCAGAAAAATCTAACAATCCCTCACCAGGTGGTTTATTTCACTGCAACATTCCCGTACGTTGTTCTGACCGTACTTCTGATCCGAGGACTGACCCTGGAGGGAGCCCGGAAAGGGATTGAATTCTACATTGGAAACCAGTCGGACTTCTCAAAACTGGCTGATGCTGAGGTAATCTCACCAGATATACAGAAAACTGTTATACTGTTAACTAGGGGGAATGGTGTCTGTTGTTGCAATAACCCAGTTTATATACTCAAGTGTGTAGGAAAGAACTGCAAATGCTGGTTTAAATCAAAGGTAGACACAAAATGCTGAGTAACCCGGACGGACAGGCAGCTTCTCTGGAGAGGTTAGATGACGTTTCGGGTCGAGATCTGAAGAAGGGTCTTGCACCAAAACATCACCCATTCCTTCTCTCCAGAAAAGCTGCCTGTCCCGCTGTTATATTCTTGTCTTCCTTCAACCTCTGGTGTTCCAGAAAAAAGCAATGCAAGCCTGTCCAACCTCTTCTTGTAAGAAATACCCCCTACTACAGGCAACATTCTCATAAAAATTATTTGCCAAACCTTGGCTCAACTTCTTCAGTAGTATTAAGTAGGGCTCACTATTATTTTGCCTGTCCCGAGTGATTTCTTGGTGATGATATTTTGTTCTGCTACTACTGTCAATAAGAGCGGGAAGCAATGTGGCTGCTGTACGGGATCAGCGATTTGTGTAAAAAAGGAACCGACAGGGTCGGCCCTCAAATGATCGGCCTGAACGATTGCCATGTTACCAGCTGAAGAATACAGACAAGATTTACAAGAATATTACCAGTTTTCAAAGACGTGAGCTATAGAAACATAGAAAAATAGGTGCAGAGTAGGCCAATCGACCCTTCGAGCCAGCACCGCCATTCAATATGATCTTGGCTGATCATCTAAAATCAGTACCCCATTCCTGCTTTTTCCCCATAACCTTTGATTCCTTTAGCTCTAAGAGCTAAATCTAACTCTCTCTTGAAAACATCCAGTGAATTGGCCCCCACTACCTTCTGTGGCAGAGAATTCCACAGATTCACAACTATCTATTCTAGGTGACAAAGTTTTTCCTCATCTCAGTCACAAATGGCCTATCCCAATTTCTTAAACTGTGACCCCTGGTTCTGGACTCCCCCAACATCAGGAACATTTTTCCTGCATCTACCCTGTCCAATCATTTAAGAATTGTATGTTTCTATAAGATCCCTTCGCATCCTAAATTCCAATGATTACAAACCCAGTCGACCCATTCTTTCATCAAATTGTCAGTCCCGCAACCCAGGAATTAACCAATAATATCCTTCCTCAAATTAGGAGACCAAAATTGCACACAATATAGGGATTAGTATGAGTAAGACTTGAAACATCACCTATTCCTTTTCTCCAGAAATGCTGCCTGAACTGCTGAGTTATTCCAGCATTTTGTGTCTATCTATTGCTAGAGGTTGGGCAGGCTAGAACTTTATGCCTTGGAGCGCAGGAGGCTGAGGGCTGAGGCTACAGATCTATAAGATCATGAGGGGAATAGATAGGGTAAATGTATAGTATTTTTCCCCAAGGTAGGGGATTCAAGAACCAGAGGACATAGGTTTGTGAGAGGGAAACAAATCAATGGTTGAGCAATGGTTTCACTCAGAGGGTGATGAGTAATTGGACAAGGGCAAATGAGGCTAGCGTAGAAGGTGTCTTGGTTGACATTGGCAAGTTGGACTGAAGGGCCTATTAACTCTAAGAAGTGCTGCTATAGTACCTGCTTCAACTACCTCCTCGGGCAGCTTGTTCCATATACCCACCATGCTCTGAATGAAAAAGTGAGAAGTCAGTGGTGAGAAAATTAAAGTACACGACCAGGCCCACAATGTCTATGCCCAACATGATGCCGAGACCATCTGCCTGCATGTATTCCATATTTCTCCATTGCTTGCACATCCATGTGCCTATCGAAAAATGTATTAAATGCCACTATCATATCCTCCACCACCAACTCCGGCAGTGTTTTCCAGGCTGTTGCAATGCTATGTGTAAAACACTTACCTTCTTCTTGCGTATGGTGTGCACAGCCTAAAGTTGTAGGACAACTTGTTCTATTTGATCTTATTTGATTGTGCACGCCGGGTTGACTGCATTCGTCGAAACATGGCGGACCATGTGAAGGTTGCAATCTTCCACCCCAACACTTACCTTGCACATCTTATTTAAACTTTGTCCCTCTCTCCATATAGCAATGTCATCTTGTATATATTCTTTTTATGCTGCGAAAATGGTTCTGACTGTCTCTGATCCAAACTTGTTGAATAAGTTTGAATTTAATATCCCTGTGCTGACTAATGTTATTTTCTGTTCCCCAGGTTTGGAAAGATGCTGCAACACAAATATTCTATTCTTATGCAGTGGCATGGGGTTACTTGATAACCCTGTCATCCTACAACAAATTCCACAATAACTGTTACAGAGACACCATCGTTGTCTGTGCGGTGAATTGTGCCACGAGTGTGTTTTGCCGGAATTTACCATCTTCTCCCGTCCTAGGGACACATCGCTCACGTACAGGACAAGCCTGTTTCCGAGGTCGTTCAGTCAGGTAACAATAGACAATAGGTGCAGGAGTTGGCCATTCGGCCCTTTGAGCCAGTACCGCCATTCAATGTGATCATGGCTGATCATCCCCAATCAGTACCCCTTCCTGCCTTCCCCCATATCGCCTGTCTCCGCTATCTATAAGAGCCCTATCTAGCTCACTCTTGAAAGTATCCAGAGAACCGGCATCCACCACCCTCCGAGGCAGAGAATTCCACAGACTCACAACTCTCTGTGAGAAAAAGTGTTTCCTTGTCTCCGTTCTAAATGGCTTACCCCTTATTCTTAAACTGTGGCTCCTGGTTCTGGACTCCCCCAACATCGGGAACATGTTTCCTGCCTCTAGCATGTCCAAACCCTTAACAATCTTATATGTTTCAATAAGATCCCCTCTCATCCTTCTAAACCCCAAAGTATACAAGCTCAGCCGTTCCATTCTCTCAGCATATGAGAATCTCACTAGGTGCAGTCTCACTAGGGCCCTGTACAGCTGCAGAAGGACCTCTTTGCTCCTATACTCGATTTCTCTTGTTATAAAGGCCAACATGTAATTCGATTTCTTCACTACCTAGTGTACCTGCATGCTTACTTTCATAGACTGATGTACAAGGACCCCCAGATCCCGTTGCACTTCCCCTTTTCCCAACTTGACGCCATTTAGATAGTAATCTGCATTCCTGTTTTTGATACCAAAGCGGATAACCTCACATTTATCCACTTTAATCTTCATCTGCCATGCATCTGCGCAATCCCCCAACCTGTCCAAGTCACCCTGCATTCTCATAGCATCCTCCTCACAGTTCACACTGCCACCCAGTTTTGTGTCATCTGCAAATTTGCTGATGTTACTTTGAATCACTTCATCCATATCATTGATGTATATTGTAAATAGCTGAGGTCCCATCACCAAGCCTTGCGGTACCCCACTAGTCACTGCCTGCCATTCTAAAAGGGACCTGTTAATCTTTGTTTCCTGTCTCCCAACCAATTTTCTATCCATGTCAGCACTCTACCCCCAATACCATGTGCCCTAATTTTGCCCACTAATCTCCTATGTGGAACCTTATCAAATGCTTTCTGGAAGTCCAGGAACACTACATACACTGGCTCTCCCTTGTCCATTTTCCTAGTTGCATCCTCAAAAAATTCCAGAAGATTAGTCAGAATTCACTGATGATTCAATGGGGCAAGAGCTCCCACTGATGCAAAACCAGTGAGGGAGAGGTGAGGGGCAATGTCATACCAAAGAACAATGCTGATAAATATACAAAAAGGAGCTGAAAACACAGGAAAGATGTAAAGGTGGCAAGGAAAAAACCAAAGCAAAATTGCGCAGATACTGGAAATCTGAAATTTTTTTAAAAAACTGAAAATGGTGTAAACCAATCAGCAAGTTTCTTTTTCTAATAATATTTTTATTAGAAGTAATCCATCATAACACGGTTTTTTATAACAACTTTTCAAATACACAACCAACTTATTTCAATAAGTATACGGATGTTACAAATAATTCTTATAATCTATTTTTTAGAAAAAAGAAAATAATAGATTTTAATCAATAAGAATAGTGATTAAATAATTTTGATTATATAGAAAGAGAAGAAAGAAAAAAAAGTGTAAAAGTATTTTATATATATATATATTTTTTTTTAAAAGATTATAGTATACATCTTAATAGTGAATAACACAATTTCAAATACCGATCTCAATAGAGACATGTATACAAATGAAACAAAAAAGGAATTATTTTCCTGCTGGGTACCCATTGAGTTGTGATGCCAAGAACAGCTACCCCTTCAAATATTCTGTATATGGAGTCCATATCTGTTCAAAGAATTTGTATTTGTCCATTAGGACAAATCTGATCCTTTCCAAATGCAACGTCTCCAACATTTCCACTATCCACACATTTTAATTGTGGGGGATAATGTTCTCTTCCAAAAATTTCAATATTATTTTTTTCCCTATTATCAAACAGTAATCCAAGAAATTTCTTTGGTTTACTGTTAATATTAGATTTGAATCCGGAACTCCTAATATTATTAATTTTGGAACTGGGTTCAGTTTAATTTTAAGAACTTCAGAGATAACTCTAAAGATTTCTGTCCAATAATAATTGAGTTTTATACATGTTACAAAACTATGCGTTAAATTAGCTTCCAAGTTCTGACGTTTATCACAAATAGGAGAAATGTTAGGATAAATTCTATTTAATTTCGTTTTTGAATAATGTAATCTGTGTAATACCTTAAATTGTATCAATATATATCAAGCATTTAATGAGCAACGATGTATACGTTGTAGGCTTTCTTCCCAAGTTTCCTTCGTTATAGATAAACCTATTTCATTTTCCCATGTTTGTCGATGTATTTCCGAAGTTGGGATTTCCCTATCCAAGATAGTATTGTGTATATATACGCTATTAATTTTTCTGTATTTGGGTGTTTATTAACCAATTCATCTAATAATCCTGGTTTTCTATTTTTATACTCTTGTGAATTTGACTTAATATAGTTTCTAATTTGTAAATACCTAAATATGTTATTTGACTGCAATCCATAGATATCCTGTAACTCTTGAAATGAAAGAAATTTTCCTTTCTTGTAAAGGTGTTCTATCCTTAATTCCTAACTCATTCCAGTGTCTAAACCCCTTGTCCAATACAGAGGGCTTAAACAAAGGATTATTCATAATTGGCAAACAAAGTGACAAATTATCCATATGTAGGGTCTTAACTATGTGTTTCCAAATACGTCTATTGCTATGAATTATAGGGTTATCACCATACGTTTTTTTTTGTACTTCCCTTGGTGCAAAAAGAATCGAACCTACATCAAAAGGCAAAGTCTTCCTTTTCCATCTTTAGCCAGCTTGGCTCATAATCTAAATTTACCAACCAAAAATTCATATTCTTAATCTGAACTGCCTAGAAATAATATAAGAAATTTGGTAGTGCTAGTCCACCATTTATTTTAGATTTACATATATGTTTTTTACTTATTTGATGATTTTTATAGTCCCAAATAAAACTATTAGCCAAAGTATCTATTTAAAAAGAACAACATTTTAGGGAGATATGAAGAGATGGCTTGAAATAAATGTAACAATTGTGGCAAAAAAAAATCATTTTTATAGCATTTATTCAACCGATCATTGAAATAGGTAGTGTTTTCCAAAATAAAATATTTTTTTTTAGTTTATTTAACAATTGAGGGTAATTATATTTAAATAGTTATAGGATTTAGATACATTAATTCCTACATATTTAAATTTGTCCGTGACTATTTTGAGTGGGAATTGTTCTAATATATTTAATTTTATTCCAGTTATAGGCATAATTTCACTTTTATTCCAGTTAATTCTATACCCAGAAAATGTGCCAAACTTAGTTATAACATTAAGTAGATTGGGAATACTAATCTCCGGTTTTGTGATATAAATTAAGATGTCATCTGCGTATAGAGATATTTTATTCGTTGTAGTTTTGGTATTATATCCATATATTTCTGGTTCTGATCTAATCATTTCGGCTAATGGTTCTATTACCAGAGCAAATAGTAATGGTGATAACTGGCATCCTTGTCTACAACCCCTAAAGAGATTAAATTTTGCTGATAACATTTGATTTGTAAATATTCTTGCAGTTGGATTCGAGTATATGATTTTTACCCATTTGGAAAATCTATCCCCCCCCCCCAGTTGAAATTTCTGCATTATTTTAAGTAAATATGGCCATTCAATCTGGTCAAATGCTTTTTCAGCATCTAAGGATATGACAGCTAGTTCAATATCATTCACTCTTTTTGAGTATATGATATTGTATAGACGTCTCAGATTATAAGATGAATAGAGTTTTGGGATAAAACCTGTTTTAAGTTACTAATCACTAAACTTAGCCTCCGAGATAAAATTTTAGTTAGTATTTTTTGATCAGTGTTTAAAAGAGCTATTGCTCTGTGTGACCCAGGGTCTTCCAAATCTTTGTCAGCTTTGGGGATAAGTGTAATTGTAGATTAATTTAATGATTCTGGTAACTTTCCTTGTTCATAAGCATATTTATATATTATATGTAAACGTGGACAGGTCAGATCATAAAACTTCTTACAAAATTCAACACTTAAGCAATCGGGGCCTGCGGCTTTTCTGTTATTTAATGATCCAATTGATTCTTCAATATCTTTTACTGATATATTTAACAAGTCTATACCTTCCTGATCCAAACTATTAATATGACATTCTTGTAGGAATGTTTTCATTCCATCTGATTGTCCTGCTAGTTTAGATGAGTAAATATCTAATTGTTTTATTTCATTTTCCAACTTTTGTGTCTTTCGATTTTCCTTATTAAAGTATGCGTGTGCTGATATTATCGCACCACGCATAAATGCTTTAAATGTATCCCAAAACAGTTATGGTGAAATTCCAGGTTTGTCATTAGTTTCAAAAAATAACTTAATCTGTTTTACCAAGTAATCATAACAAGCCTTATCATTTAATATTTGGGGGTTGAGTCTCCAGTTAGAGGTTTTAATAGTTATGTCTTTTAATTTCATCTTAAATGTTAATGGAGCATGATCCGAGATAATAATATTATGATATTTTGAGTCATACGTAAATGGGATTAGTTTTGAATCTATTAAAAAATAGTCTATCCTTGAATAGGTTCTGAATAAAATCACCTCCAGTTATTAGATTATGTTGAGTGGATAAAGGGATATTGTTAACCCATTATTCTTTAGGAAAATATTTATCAGAATTAGGACCATATATATTCATAAGGATTACTTTTTTAGAACGTAATTCACCTGTAATTATTATATATCTACCCTCAACATCTTCTATTATTGAGCTTTGTTTAAAAGGTATACCTTTACGAATAATTATTGCTACCCCTCTAGACTTATGTATAAATGAAGAGTGATATACTTTGGAAATCCATTTTGCTGTTAATCTATACTGTGCGTCTTTTTTAAGGTGCGTCTCTTGGAGAAAAATAATATCAGATTTCAATCTATTTAATTGAGCTAAAATCTTACCTCTTTTAATTGGTTCATTAATTCCCTTAACATTCCAACTACAGAAGGTGATTCCATCACCCCCAATCCTAGTGTTTATGTCATGCATGTTAGTATTAAGGTGGTTTATAATGGAGTAGATGTCTCAGCTCATCTAACCCAATCCTATACCCAAACATCAGATCGATGAAATGTAATATCTGTGTCATTGTCTTATACACGCGTCTCTTTAAACTAACTATATAATACCAATCATACTTAAATCTATATAATATATAATATGAAATAAAATACATAATATAAAAGTAATAATAAAAAGTGTGAGTAAAGTAAGTGATGTTAATAAAGTGTAAGGAAAAAAAGAGACTACAAGTATAATTAGTGCAGTTAGTATTAGTGTAAGCCACACTAGCGTGGCTATTAATCTACGGACTTCCGTGACAAAAAAAAGATGTTAATAATTCCAGCTCCGTTTTTGCCTTAAGGGCTATATATGTTGGGGTGGGGTATTAAATTTATATACTTAATAATTAATAATACTACTAATATCAAATATAGTTAGTCTCATAGCACTATATTAGGAGAGCTAACATACATTTTTAAGGGTACACAAAAAGCTGGAGAAACTCAGCGGGTGCAGCAGCATCTAAGGAGCGAAGGAGATGGGCGACGTTTCGGGTCGAGACCCTCTGAAGAGGGTGTCGACCCGAAACGTCGCCTATCTCCTTCGCTCCTTAGATGCTGCTGCACCCGCTGAGTTTCTCCAGCTTTTTGTGTACCCTCGATTCTCCAGCATCTGCAGTTCCTTCTTTAAAAAAATACATTTTTAAGGGATAGTTAATACAAACTATATTTATTAATAATACATCCATCCCTCCTTGACCCCAAGATAGAGTCCATGTCCATTGTTCCTCCTCCTTCCCCTGCGGATCCTCCTTCAGTGTGAATCCTCCTCCTTTTATGTGGGGTGGGCAGTACATCAGGTAAGTGATCAATAATATTCGGTAATCTTCATCTACTTCTTCCTCTTCCAGTTTCTTCTGAATATTTCGAGCGAATTCAAGAGCTTCTGTATGTTTGGTGAAGTGGTGATCCTTGTTATCATAAGTTACTCTTAATATTGCTGGGTACATCAGGCCATATCTCAGATTCTTTATGTTCCTCAGGATACCTCTTGTTTCTGTAAATAAAGATCTTCTCTTGGCCACTTCCGCAGGGTAATCTCTGAAGATACTGATGTTGTCTCCCTCATATTTGAGATTTTTCTTACGTATTATTATCTTCATCATATCTTCAAAAACATGATTGTAATCCACCTTCACAATCATCTGTCTTGGGGGAGCATCCCTCCTGGGGTACGTCTCAATGCCCTGTGTGCTCGGCCCAGCAGAGGTTCTTGGTCCAAGTTCAGAATATATTTTAGGAGTTTTGCAGCAAATTTTCGAGGGTCTTGATTTCCCTCTCAGCCTTCACTCAACCCAACAATACGCAGATTCTGACACCTTTGACGTCCCTCCAAGTCAATGCATTTCTCAGTTATTTTGTGTAATAATTCTGATAAACGCTTGTTCTTGGCAAGACGCTTCTCGGCTGATTCAGTCAGTTCTTTTATTGCGTCATTTTGTTGGTTAAGTGAGATTATAATAGGTTCTAACTTGGTATCCAGCAGAAACTCCATCTCACTAGTTTTACGGTTTACGTCATACAAATGTTGTTGCAAATCAGTATCCGCTTTATCTTTCCATTCGTCCATCATAGTCTTTACAGTGGCTATAACTTCTTTTTTGAACTCTTCTTTCAAATTTTCATGATACACCAAAATATCAGCTCTTAAAGTCTTTATTTCCTCTTTATATTCTTTTTTCATATCCTTAAGCAATTGTTTTAGCTCACCCATAATAATTTTTTTGAGGTCATCCATCTTTAAAATATCTTCCTGGGAGGCACTCAAACTCGAGCCCACGGCTCCAGTGAGGCTTACTTCCCTTTTCACAGGCTTTTTCCCTGGGGGGGGGGGGGGGGGCGATGCATCGACATTTTCTTATTAAAGTCGCGTGCCTGATGATGTCATGCTCTATTTAACCTTTTTAACTCTACCGGAACCATTCACACCCGTTCTCCTCTGGTGAGTAGTTTCAGTCAACCCCTTTTACCCCCGTTTTTTTTTTTCAATTTTTAACGGAGCTGAATGGCGCGAGTTCCACTCACTCCATAACGCCACCAGATGTCCTCAATCAGCAAGTTTCTTGAGGGAGAAATTGAGTTAATGGCTCAAATTAGTGACCATTTATCAGAACTGGGAAAGGTTAAAGCTTCACAGATCTTAGGGTGCAGATAAAGGAGGGAGTGAAGAAGTGAACAGTAAAGTTATGGACAAAGAACATGGAACAGTGCAGCACAGGGACAGCCCTTTGACCCACAATGTCCATGACAAACAGCACACCATGCCCAACTTATCTACCTGCAAATAATCCAAATATCTCCATTCTCTACATATCTATCCAAAAGTCTCTTAAATGTCACTTTTGTATATGCCTCGATTACCACCCTAGAAGTGTTCCTGGCACTGACCACCCTGCATGTAAAAACAAACTCACTTTGCACATCTATCTATCTATACTATTACTAAATTACTATTACTCCTGAACACTTCCGGTTTTAGTTGTTTTTAAGTGTCCGCAAAAAACGGAATCGTATATCGTTAGGATTTTTTAAGCACCTTACTCACTGTTCTCCTATGCTCCAAGTGCACCAAGTTTTGTTCCAATTGGTGGAATATTAGAAAAGTTATGAAGGTTTAAAAAATCGTGAGATCAGGAGACTGGTCTTCTCGCCTGTCATTCACCATGAATGTAACGCGAGTCAATCAGCTCGGAAGCCATGAGTGAGAGATGAGTCCAGAACTTTGAGTCCACAAGCCGAGCTGAGTCCGTAAGTCGCGCCGAGTCCGGAGGTTGCGCCGAGTCCGGATGTCGCATGCCGTGAGTGACATAACTGAGTCCACAAGCCGTGAGCAACTTAACTGTGAGTCCATAAGCTGTGTCTGAATACACTGTGAGTCCACAAGCCGTGGCTGACTGGACTCACAGTTCTCCTATGTTCCAAGTGCACCAAGTTCTTTTCCGATCGGTGGAATATTGGAAAAGTTACGAAGGTTTAAAAAAATCATGAGATCAGCAGATTGGTCTTCTTGCCTGTCAGTCAACATGAAGGTAATGCCCCTTCCGGAGGCGAGGAGAATAAAGCCCCGGAGGCCGGGCATGAGTCAGTCAGCCCGGAAGCCGTAAGTGAGAGTTGAGTCCAGAACTGTGAGCCCACGAGCCGTGCCGGGTCCGGAAGTCACGCCGGGTCCGGAAGTCGCGCCGGGTCCGGAAGCCGAACCTGTGTCCAGAGGCCTACAAGCCATGAGTGACTGAACTGTGAGTCCACAAGCTGTGAATGACTGAACTGTGAGTCCACAAGCCATGAGTGACTGAACTGTGAGTCCACAAGTCGAGGCTGAGTAGACTGTGAGTCCACAAGTCGTGGCTGAGTGAACTGTGAGTCCACAAGCCACGAGTGAGTGAACTGTGAGTCCACAAGGCTCACCACCTCTGCCCACACACCTCCAAACCCCTCCCCTCACACACACCCTCCCCCAGTGGCAGGCCATAGCAGCGGTAGGCCATGGCAGTGCTCCCCCCCCCCCCCACCGGCCCCTGCCTGAAGCCATCCCTCTCCCCAGCTACAGAACCCTCCCATCAGCCCACACCTGAAGCCTCCCCATCCCCAACTGCAGGACTAGCCCAAGAATGCATTTGGCCCACATCCATCCATACTAGCCCTCCACAAAGCCCCCACCCACTGGCCACTGCCTGAAGCTGTCCCCCTCCTCAGTTGCAGGACGCTCCCCCCTCTGCCACCGGCCCCCAAGAGCCCCGCCTGAAGCTGTGCCCCTCCCCAGGCTGCAGGACGCTCCCCCCACTGGCCTCTGCCTGAAGCCAACCCCTCCCCCATCTGCAGAACAGAACAAGAGATGCAACAAGAAAGAATGGACAGAATAAATCTCCTTCTTTAACATTTGTTTGGTATATTTTAAGTTACTAGACCAAGGGGGACTCGTTGGGTCTTGTCCCTCAATGAGCAGTTGAGGGGAGGGGGGTGCCTGCGGTGTCACACAAACAATACGGAGGGGGGGAAGGGAGGTGAGAGGGGTGCAGAGGGGGTGGGGGGGGGCAGGGGTGGGGCTGAAGGGGGGGGAAGGGGGGGAGGGAGTTGGGGAAGGGGGGTGGAGAGTGAGGAGGGGGAAGGGTGGGGAGTGGGAGAGAGGAGGGGGAAGGGGAGAGAGAGGAGGGGGATGAGAGGGAGGGTAGGGGAGAGAGGGGGGGGGGGGGGGGGGGGGAGTGAGGTGGAGGGGAGCCAGGCGAGTGATCGGGCAACGAAAAGTGGGGAGGAGCCTGAGTAGAGAGAGCTCTAGTTTGGTTGGTGGGGGCGCTGCGAGCCAGCAACCCTGCCAGCAATGTTAGTTTTGTTTTTTTAGTATGTCTTAATGTGTTTTTAATGTCTGAATGTGTGTTTTGTGTGGGGGTGGTGTGGAGGGGTAAGGGAGAAACCGCTTTTGCCGCCGCCTCCACAGAGAGGCGAATTTTTCCATGTCGCTTCCGCCGTGGCCTAACATCGAGGACGTTTTCATCACGGAGCAGGAGCCTTCGCCGGGGGTCGCCAGAGGGGAGCAATCTGTTCGCTCGCCCGCGGCAGACTGAAGCCGCGGTCTGCAGAGCTCCAGTTGGTGGCGACCGGAGCCTGGGATCCCTCGTTGTGGACCCGGGAGAAGAGCGCTGACTGCCGGACGCGGCCAACTTCTGCCACGGATGCAGCATGGACTTGCCATCCGGAGCGGGATCCCTTGCCGGGGATCCCTTGAGGAGCCCCAAGCGCCGGCCCTGCCGTCTGCGGTGCTTCTTCCTGCGGCGCGGCAGGGACTTTAAATCTTTGACCGCCGTCCTGCGGCCTACACCATCTTGAAGCCGCGGTCTCCGGTGGGGAAGCACTGATTCGGGACTTACCTGGACTTTACCTTGTCTGTACGTCTGGGCGCCCGCAGCGGCGACCGCGGGGGAAAATGGAGGCGGACTGGACAAATTTTGTGCCTTCCACCACAGTGATGAATGCTGTGGTGGATGTTCGTGTTCAATTTTTATTGTACTGCTGCTGGCAAATTCATTTCACTTGCACTTTATGTGTAAGTGATGAATAAAACTTGACTTGACTTCTACAGGCCTTACTCTCGGCATCTCTCGGGAAACCTGAAGCCGGGGGGGGGGGGGGGGGGGGGAGTTGGGAGGGACCGGGGGGGCGGGGAGGGGGAGGGTGGGTAGCAGCGTGGGGGGAGGAGCAGGTAGAAGCAGGGTGGAGCGGTTAGCAGCGGGGAGGAACAGTTAGCTGCTGGAGGGAGGGGGAGGGTGTGTGACTGCACTCGTTGTGCGTGGAACATAGCGCAGCAGGCCGCGAGGAGAAAGTTCTTCAAGCATGACAGCCGATCGGGCAGGAGGGTCGGAGAGGAGGCTGACCCATGACGGGCGGGACGGCAACTTTTCAATTGCACTAGTCTGCGGCGGCGCTGCAATAATGACCGCTGCCGCCATGTTGTTGAACTTCAAGCCCAGCGGAGAGCACTGGACGACTTGATCACGTGTTGACGGGCTTCAATCCACGTAACTGGCTGCACATTGAAAATCTGCACAGCTGGTCACGAGGATCGAAGGCATTGTGATGTCATGCAGCAGTTATACGTAAAAACAATTTTAGTTAAAAACTTGGGAAATAATTAACCAAATTTTCTTTTCTTTTTTAATTTTTTTTTTTTTTTAATATTTTTTATTTATTAGAAGTACATTACATTTTAATGGTAGCTTTTTACAGGTTCCCAGAATTATTAAAACATTATTTGTACAACTTCCTTTTTCTTTTAAACATTTTTTTTTAGAAAGAAATGAGAAAGAAAGAAGTAGTGAAGAATAGACTAGTGAGTGAAGAAAGAAATGTGAGAAAGTAAAGCAGAAAGGAGATTCTCCCACGCAACCAGTCGATGTTTTTTTTATATATTCTTAATCAATTTTCAGTCAAACCCACAATTTTAAATTTTATGATGATATTACACCGCATGATTCCACAAGGTCAATAAATGGAGACCAACTCGTTAAGAATTGGTCTTTTTTTTCTATTAGGAGGAGTCTCATTTCTTCCAAATGTGCCGTTTCCAACATATTACCAATCCACATTTTGAGTGTTGGTATAGTAGCCTTTTTCCAAAATGTAAGTATGAGTTTTTTCGCTATTATTAAACCATAATTAAAAAATGAGATTTGGGATATATTTAATTTATTTACATCTCCAAAGATCATTTCCATGCTAGGTTCCATTTTTATCTTAAATAAACTAGTGAATATATCAAATAGACCAGACCAAAAACTTTGAAGTTTTATGCAAGAAACGAAAGAGAGTGTAAGATTGGCATTTTGAGAAAGGCATTTATCACAAATTGGTGAGATACTTGAATAAAATTTATTCAACCTAACTTTTGAATAATAGTTTGTGCAATATTTTAAATTGAATTAAATTATGTCTAGAGTTAATCGAACATTTATGTGTATATATATCAAATACCTCTCCCATGTTTCTTTAGAAATTTTTATCATTAAATCTTTCTCCCAGTCTTCTCTAATTGCCTCTGTTGAAGGCAATTCTCTATTAAGAATACTGTTATATAGATATGATATTAGTTTTTGTGAGTCCGCCTTAATATTCATTGCTTCTTCCAGTGGGTCTATCGTTATATTCTGTAATCTTGGTATATATATTTTTATAAAGTCACATATCTGTAAATATTTAAAGTATTGGTTATTATTCAAATTAAATTTTGATTTTAATTGTTGAAATGATAATAAATTTCCCATTTCATACATGTCACCCAACTTTTTAATTCCCAGTCTTTCCCATTGTCTATATGTTTTATCCATAATAGATGGTTTAAATACCGGGTTATTCACTATTGGTGTTAATGAAGATAAGTTTCTTAATTTTTAATTTAATTTTATTTGTTTCCAAATTCCAATTATATCGTGTATAATTGGATTCTTCTTATATAATATATTATTCAATTTTATCGGGGAGAAGAGGATCGCTCCTAAATCATAAGGGAAACAACCCTCCTTTTCCATTCTTATCCATTCCATCTGTTGAGAAGGACAATCCAACCAATAAATAATATTCTTAATATGCACTGCCCAATAATAATATAAAATATTAGGCAGTGCAAGTCCACCTACATCTTTAGGTTTACACAAATGATTTATTTTAATTCTATGTGCTTTGTAGTCCCATATAAAATTAGTAATAGACTAGTTTTTTTTTTAATATTGTGGTATACATATTGGTATAGAAACATAGAAACATAGAAATTAGGTGCAGGAGTAGGCCATTCAGCCCTTCGAGCCTGCACCGCCATTCAATATGATCATGGCTGATCATCCAACTCAGTATCCCGTACCTGCCTTCTCTCCATACCCTCTGGATCCCCTTAGCCACAAGGGCACATCCAACTCACTCTTAAATATAGCTAATGGATTGAAATAAAATATAATATTTGTGGTAGCACTATCATTTTTTAGCATTTATTCTGCCAATTAATGATAGTGGGAGCGTTTTCCAAAATGTAATCAAAGCGTTCAATGTATTTAACAAAGGACTAAAATTAGCGTTAAATAATGATTTTTATTACCCATATCACACATCTGAGGTATGCTTTTACAAAATTGTATTCCCTTCGTTTTTACTGCCAGCAGGGGTAACAGGGGAATATTTTCTTGTATTCCCCTTTCTTGCGAACGCCTATGGACTTTACCTGTTAAAACAGCGGGGAATATAGTCTTATATTCCCCTGGTCTCACATCCGGGAACTTGGCAACGTGACGGCAACGTGACGCTGCGTGGGAAATTTAAAATATTCAAACGGCAGACAGGAAGACTTTGGCGTCCATTTTGGTTAAATTTTACGTGGAAGTCCGCCGAGCTGAGATGTTCAAATTTTCCTCTAGATGTCTGATATGGGTAATAATAACAATATTGACTGTCTTCTTTCGGGAGATACGACATATATTGCCCTCACTAGATCCATATTGCCCTCGTCTTCGACTCGGGCAATATGAATCTACTTCAGGCAATATATGTCGTATCCCCCTCAAGGCCAGTCAATATTCTATTAATATCTTCTGGTAACTTGAATACCTAAATACTTAAATTTTTCCGTTGCAATTTTAAATGGAAATTTTAATAGATGATTCGCTTTCTGAGGATGTAATGACATAATTTCACTTTTATTCCAATTTATTCTATATCCAGAATAGGAACCAAATTCCTCTATTACATTTAATACGTTCGGGATACTCGTTTCTGAATTTCTAATATATAAAAGTATATCATCCGCGTATAATGAAATTTTATTATTAGAGTCCTTAGAATTATATCCTGAATATTCGGATGAGTTCTTATCCTTTCAGCCAGTGGCTCTATCATAAGGGCAAATAGCAGGGGTGATAAAACACATCCCTGCCTATTGCCCCGTGATAGTTGCAATTTTTGAATATTAGTTAATATTCTTGCTGTTGGTTTATCGTATAATAATTTTACCCATCTAATAAAATTATCTCCCATATTAAATTTTTGGAGTACTATGTATAAATACTGCCACACTACCTGATCAAATGCTTTTTCTGCATCCAAAGATATAACTGATAAGTCTTCCTTTTCCCCTTTATGTGAATACATTATATTATAAAGTCGTCACAAATTGTTAAATGATTGTCTTTTGTGTATAAACACTGCTTGGTCCTGATTTATCAATTTATTAATATATTTGCTCAATCTTCTTGCTAAAATCTTTGCTAACATTTTTTGGTCTGTATTTAAAAGTGATATAGCTCTATACGAGCCCGGATCTTCTAGATCTTTATCTTTTTTTGGTGTAAGAGTAATTGTAGATTCTGCTAAAATTTCTAGTAATTTCTTATCGGTAAAAGCATACCTGTATAATTTAAGTAATCGTGGGACTATTAACTCCTGAAATCCTTTATAAAATTCATTATTAAAACCATCAGGCCCTGGAGTCTTCCCATTTTTCAATTATTTTATTATTTCCCTTATTTCTTCACGAAATCTGGGCTCCTAATCACTCTTGTTCTAAGATATCCAATTTTGGCAAGTTACACTTATCTAAAAAAATTATAATTTTATTGTCTTCAATGTTAGTTTTAGATGTATATAAATTTTAATAAAATTGAGCAAACCTTTTGTTAATGTCCTTAGGTAAAGTTAATAGTTCCCCGTTCTCCGATTTGATTTTACTAATTGTTTTTTCTTTTTCTTGTTTTTTCAATTGTCGTGCTAGAAGTTTACGTGGTTTATCCCCAAATTCAAATTGTACTTGTTTTGTGATCTGAAATAATCTTATTACTCTTGCCGATAATATTCAATTAAGTTTAAATTTCAGTAATGTTATCTTATTATGTTTATCTATGGTTGGGTCTTTTGTGTTTCCTAATTCTAATTTAATTTCCTTTTCTAACGTCCCTTGTTCTGTCCTTTTTTTTATTTAGAAAACTTTGATACGAAATTATAACTCCACGAATGCCTTAAAAGATTCCCATAATTGAGATGGTGAAATCCCTGGAGTCTCATTTATTTCAAAAAAAAAATTCATTTGTTGTTTTAAATACTCATAACCTTGTGAGTCGTTAGCTATTTGTGTGTTAAATCTCCAAAAAAAATTTGTACCTGGCATTCCCTCAAGTTTTAAAGTAAAAGTCAGCGGGGAGTGATCAGAAATAATACTGTTGTGGTATTTAGGATTAATCGTATATGGTATTAATTTTGAGTCCACTAAAAAATAATCAATTCTTGAATGTTTTGTGTACTGATGAGTAAAACGAATATTCCCTTCCAGTTGGGTTAGTTATTCTCCATACATCTATTATATTAGTGTTTTTTATATGTGTTGAAGAATTCACTAGACTTGGATTTAGCACTACCCTTCCTAAATGTTGTTGATTTGTCTAAGTATGAATCTATAACACAATTAAAGCCCCCCCTAGTATTACATTTTTAAAATTATACTCATCTATTTGATCCATAATTTTCTTAAAATGGGAATTATCAAAGTTTGGAGCGTAAATATTTTTCAGTGGAGTGGAATAAATTTCTCCCGCCACTATCGTATCTTCCTTCTTTATCAGATATTGTATTCTTTAATATAAACGGTATACCTTTCCGACTAATAATAGTAAGATTAAACGAGAACTTACCAGTTCGAAGGTTGATCTTTATTTTATGAGGAGTAACGATGAGGGATTATGTGAAGAAGCCTCGCCTGGCGCTGGAACGGCATGCTTCAAAGCAGCAGCATGAAAAACACAGAACATAATAGCCGGAGTAAGATAGTAAGGCTCAACATAGATTTAGAACTACCAGATGATCATTTATTTTATGAGGGTCGGGAGTGGAGGGCACGTAATCCCTCATCGTTACTCCTCATAAAATAACGATCAAACTTCGAACTGGTAAGTTCTCGTTTAATCTTACTATTTTACTTCGGAGTCACGTGAGTGACTACGTGAAGAGTTTGAAGCTTTCTGTGTTTTTTATGTCGTAGACTCATTCCATACGACACTCTGGCTCATTCAACACAGTAATGAGCAAATAACACATTTTTTCCCCCAAACATTGCCTCAAGTTATGTGATAAATTATTTCACGTTATAAAGAATAAAAGTAATGCCCTTTCCCATTGAAAGGCAAGTTTATCACAAAATATCAATTGATATATATATATTTTGATGGTATGAACAAAGCAACAATTATAGAGAACCCAACACTCCGTGTCCAAACCTGACACCATGACTGGTTCCTTTTACTTTAACATTTAATTTACACCCTCCTGCGGCCTTGCATCTTTGCTCGAGTGGCTCATCCTGTGCCATTCCTGTGAATGTATCTACCTCCTTAACAGAGTGATTTTCCACATTTCAGTGTCTAGTTCCACTGAGTGTTATTCAATTTCTAACCATCTTGAATACATTCCTCTTCAACCATCAGTTTTTACTGAAAACTTAATGTGCTTTTTGGGGTTTTTTTGTGTGTAATAAGTAGTGCTGTCTCATCACCACAGAGACTCTTAACTACTTCAACATATTTCATCAATGTTCACACACACACACAACTTAAGGCCGACAGGATATGCTTATAGGTTTACCTTGGTTTCAGCTCTTCTTGGTGTGCTTTGTTTGGTAAATTCATAAACATATATGATAATGTAATCTGTATCCACATGCAATTATAACGTAATATTTGCAATGTTTGCACTCTTATGTTGATACTAAAGTCATCAGCATTATTACTTTCAATGTTAACCTTTTTGAATCATTGATAGAATTAGAGTCCATTGCCTAAGACAATTCAGGACTATTGATCTCCCGACTTATGTATTACAGTTTTGGACAGATTATATATATATGTGTATATATGTGTGTATATATATGTATATATATACACATATACATATATCCCTTTCCATATCGGGATATTACGAATGCACCCGATAACGTCTTGGTTAGTATATTGTCCGTTAATAGGACGATAACACTCTGAGCCCTATTATTGGCTCTATCAATTAGATACTCAGAAAAAATGCAATCCACAAGGAACTCACATATATCTAATATGACAAAATAACTTTACTGTATACACAGACTTCCAATTTCTTATAACAAAATATTGTTTTTTAAACTTATTTCTGCAAATTGCAGGTGTAACACATCTTTTATACATAATTATTTTATTGTTATGTTGTTATATTAGTTAAACATTCATAGACTTCTTTGACCATCAAACTGTTGTAATGGTCTGGTCAACCTGCAGATAGTCAAATTCATATTTTCATGTCATGGATGCCTTTGTACAACAATAAATTACTGCAACTATGAATCATCACAAGTGGTTCAACATCACTCAATATTTATGAAAACCATGAAGGATCCGTTTTGGGCCACCAAAATGCCTCTGGCAGTGTCCTGCATTTTCATCAGACACTGCTCCATCAAACAAAATTGAGGAACATAAAAGAACATCTTTCCTCGTGTAATTGAGAGAAAAGCATCCACCTTTCCTGTTCTTGGTTTACCCACGAGAACATTTGAAAGATCGGTGATTTAATCTGTATGCAACCAGATTAATCGTAAGTAATCCATATTAATGACAATGTATTTTACTCCCTTAATTTGTTGTCTCCGATAACATTGTCTCTTTCTTAGAGATAAACAGCTGGATTAAAACATTTTAAAATATGCCACATCTGTTTACTCAGATAATCCCATGATTATTATTTTACTTATCTTATGTGATTTAACATATGCCACAGCCGTGGTATTGTTCACCTTGATATGACATGGACACTTCCATAATAGAACAATCGTTATTTAATCCATAACTCCTTATACTTCAATAATTAATACAAATGTTTGGAGAAATTTCTTAGGACAATCCATTTGTAATCACCTGGTATTATTGTCCGTAGTCCCAACAAGAGACGTATCAATTATTTTTTATAAGAATAGATAATATTCTTATCTTTACCCAAATATTCACAGAAGCTGTCCATCATCTGTTAACACTTGCCTCAGCTTGCAACAGCTGCTAAGCTTATAGTTGAAGCAGCTTGTGAACCTTTTTTTTTTTTTTTCATTACTTTAATAATGATAATGTATCATTTGGTATTTGCATAAGCCTCTCACAAAGGCATACATATTCTTATAAGCTTCTGTATTCCTTCTTTTGGAGCTTTATTTACTCTTTACCTAGGCTCCTTTCCTAATGGAGGGACAAAGTATGTCAACAAAACAATGAGACATATTTGTATCATGGAACAATTTTCCCCCTCATGGTGCTGAATTACTCCTAAATTCAGAATAGTAATTTATGAATATTTAATTAATGCCTAAGCATATGCTTTATGTGATGGGTCAGGTCCTTGCCTTTCAAAACAGGTTTGTAATTGCAGCACTAATTTGCAGCTGACTCTTTATAACCTTCCAATTTAAATGTGATCAAGATAACCATGACCATGTCCTCATTAGTGCAAGTGCTGATCTTTTTATCAGTACAATTGTTCTTCCAGTGTTCTGTTTAATAGCCTTGAACTGGTTTTAATCCTTTAGACAATGTCTTAACTTGCACAGCTTGACCCATTTTAATTAATTTCAAGCACCTGTAATATTTGATTAACAATTTGTTAATAACAACTGTATTTCAATGTTCAAGATGTTTCCATTTTAATAAAATGTTCTTACACTGTGAAAGTGTATATAAAATGATGTTTTGTATGGCTTATACCATCACATCTTTACACTGAGGTAATTTTATAATATATATATATATATATATATATATTATGTACGTACCCCTTCTTTATTGGAGTTACTTTTGGGTGCAAACCTAAAATCAATTTTTTAGGTTTTCTTATACAGGTGCACCAATCCCTTCTACAATTTTTTTTTTTTTTTTTGTAGTCCTTAGTTATATTAAATTAATGATCATAATACACCTGTAATCCCCCACAATCGGAGATTTCATGAACTTATTTTGTAACAAGTTGTTTGCACCTCTTCAACTAACTTCAAGCCTTCTTTTCCCAATTATATGGGTTTAGATAAGGCTATATTGGATTATATTTATTTACCATACTTCTGCCTTTGTTTTGATCCATTATCAAATCTTTATATTGGATCATAATTTTTCCCCCAAAGTTTAAAGATCAATAGTCTGTTCTTTTGTAATCAATATCTTTGATTTATCATAAGGCAGGTTTTATTCCATAATAATCAGGAGTTTAACATAACCTGATTTGTATTGATCTGCAAATCTAGAGTGCAGATTTGGTAAATTAATATTATATATTTCTTCCCATTGAGCTCCACAAACTGATGGCAATTTATTTTATTTTAAATGTATTAGTTATTTGCACAATGTTTTATTTGTTTTTTTTTTGTTTTTTTTATTGAATAGTAATGCCATGCACCAGTTTGAAATACTTTGAAATCGTATTTCCTTATATCTCATATAATTGAGACATGGATATCATAAACGGATTCACCGTTGATATCTTTATAAAACATAAAAGTTTTATCATATTCTGCTGTTTCAACCATAACAGCTTTGGTGAGACCAATTAATTTTTAGTTTCCATGTTTACTTTTCATGGCCTCACTCATTCATTCGGGTATCGTACCTAGTACACCTCTATATATATTTTGTGCTGAGGTGGTACTTGAATAAAACATAAAAGTTTTATTATTATTCTGCTGTTTAACCATAACAGCTTTTAGTGAGAGACCAACTAATTTTGGTTTCTATATATATAAATATAATAAATATAATAAATATATTTATTTATATATTAAATATATTTATTTAATATATTATTAAATAAATATAATAAATATATTTTATTTATTTTTTGGTGTTGTGGTGGGTACTTCATGACCAGCCACCACTATCAGTGCATTTTTAGGGTCAGTTTTCCATTTTATTTTTCACTGCCCTTGTTTCTCCTGAGTTTTTCCCTCAAGGAGACTACCTTCAGACATATCTGAGGTAGATATTCCCACAATATTTCATCATATATTTTAATATATGAAACCCCCTTAGGGTAGGTTAGGGAATGTTTTTGGGCCTTTTAACCCTTTTTTGGTTGAATTTTTTATTTATTTATTTTTATTTTTGGAATCTTTTTCCATTATTTTTTTAGTCTGAAGGCCTTTTATTAACTTTTAAATTATGGCCTTTCTGACATTTAAAAATTTCCCCCCTGCCAAAAGTTTGTGGAGCAACTTAAAAAGTCTCCCTAACGTAATTTTAACGGCCACCAGTATCGGAACCGGCTCCGTAATTAATCTCCCGTCCCTATCGCTGGGTATTCCCCTGGGACGTTCTTTTTTAAACTCCGTTGTTTTTATACAGAGTATTTTGTTCTATTTTAACTTTTATTTATTTTTTGTTTTTAAATTCATTTTAAATCCTGGTTCAATACACCAGCCACGGAGTTTTCAGACCCTAAAAGTTTTTCAACTGCACTTACCTGCCGGTCCGTACCTACCGCTGTCGAGGAGCTGCCTCTGCAGCTCTTGCTCTGCCGTCAGCGTCGACGTAATGGCGTTCCAGCGCCAGGCGGGGCTTCTTCACGTAGTCACTCACGTGACTCCGAAGTAAAATAGCTGTTCCTCTGGCTTTAGCAGTAAATGACGAATGATAAATTTGGCCTATCCAGTTTGCCCTAACCAAATTTAACCAAATTTTCAGATGAGATTTTTGAATTCATGAGGTAAATCTCTACCGGAATATGTAAAAATGTCTCCGTTACCGCATCGGGTTTTGGAGGAGAAATGACTGATGTGAAAACAAACAAAGAAACAAACGCACAAAGAGAGTTTTAAGTTATATGATACATATTTTAAGCTCTAATAAATCCCTTTTCCACTTGCCGTGCCCAACAGCTGCACCTGCGCAGTAAAGTGCGTGGGGAGGGGGGGATCAGGGACGTCACAACGGGAACCCGTCAGCCGCGCCTGCGCAGTTGAGGGCTATGCATGAGTGGTGGAATATTGGAATTGGTGGAGGTGGAATATTGCGATGGGGGACCAGGCCTCCCATGTGAAAATGGGACCCAACGGGTCCCACTTAGTCTAGTCTCCTTAAACCTTGCGCCTCTCACCTTAAAGTTATGTCCTTTAGTATTTGTTTTTTCCATCACAGCAAAACAAAGTTCTGTCAATCCTCGGTGTGCCTCAAATGGAAATGACAGAGAAGTCTGGAGGAAGTAGAATCATTGTAAACACGTTACAAATGCAAGAATTGGGTGAGGAACTGTTTAAGTTGGCCTGGTGAATGGGTCAGATATTGTTCCTTCGTTAACATAAAGGTTTAATGGTTTGGTCATTAATACAACGCTATTTCTGGAAGCTTCCTGTGCACAAACCACTGTCCCCTTTCCCACATCATAGTGGTGATGTCTTTATTGGCTGCAACCTACTTCACATCATCCTCACAGCACCCATAAATCCTTACACCTGTATTAATCAAGAACCTAAAATTTCTGCCTTAAAAATATCGTATGGCAATGAATTCCACAGATTCACCGCCCTCTGAATAAAGAAATTCCTTCTCATCTCCTTCCTAAAGGAACGCCCTTTTATTCTGAGGCAATGACTTCTGGTGCTAGACTCTCCCACTAGTGGAAACGTCCTTTCCACGTACACACTATCCAGGCCTTTCACTATTAGGAGCTGCTGCCTCACAGAGCCAGAGACCCACATTCGATCCTTACCTCAGGTACTAACTGTGTGGTGTTTGTATGTTCTCCTTGTGACCGGGTGGGTTTCCTTTGGATGCTCCGGTTTCCTCCCAGATCCCAAAGACATGCTGGTTTGTAGGTTATTTGGCCCTGTAAAACTGGCCCAGGATTTTAAGGAGTCCATGATGAAAATAGATAATATCAAACTAATGTAAACAGGTTGGTGTGGATTCGGTGGGCCGAATAATCTGTTTCCATGCTGTATCTCTGAAGTCTAAATACCATCGGTTTACAGCAGGTATCTTTTAAACCTCATTGAATCACTTTATGATCTCACTGGCTCTCCATTCTGCACTAGACCACGTGGACATAAAAATAAAAACACATACGTCAGGCTGTTGTTTATAGACTACAGCTCGGCATTCAAGCTGGTTACCAAGCTCATGGAACTGGGTCTCTGCTCTTCCTTCTGCAATTGGATCCGCAACTTCATCCACAGACCATAGTCTGTTCGAATTGGCAGAAACACTTCTTCCTCAATAACAATCAGTCCGGGAGCACCTCAAGGCTGTGTTCTCAGCTCCTTGCCCTACTCGCTCTATGCTCGTGACTGTAGCCGGACACAGTGCGAACTCCATCTTCAAGTTTGTAGATGACACCACCATTGTTGGATGCATTACAGATGGTCATGAGTCAGAGTATACAAGTGAGATTGACCGATTGACCAAATGGTACCAGCACAACACCCTGCCTCTCAATATCAGTAAAAACCAATGAACTGATTGTGGACTTTGGAAGAGGAAGGATGAGGATCCACAATATTGTTTATATCAACGGGACGATGCTGGAGTGCTTTTGCGAATCATAAACTTTCAAATTCTTGGGCGTGCAATTATTCCGAAAATCTTTCCTGGACCCAGCACACTGATGCAATTATAAAGAAAGTACATCAACACCTCTACTTCCTGTGAAGATTATGCATATTTGGTATGATTCTCTTGAACTTCTACATGTGTACAGTAGAGAGCATATTGACTGATTGTATCACGGCCTGGTTCGGCAACTTGAATGCCCAGGAGCGAAAAGACTGCAAAAAGTTGTGAACACTGCCCAGTCCATCATTGGCTCTGACCTCCCCACCATCGAAGGGATTTAGTGGAGTCGCTGCCTCAAAAAAGCAGCCAGCATCATCAGAGACCCACACCACCCTAGCCACGCATTCATTTCACTCCTGCCATCGCGAAGAAGGTACAGAAGCCCGAAAACTGTAATGTCCAGGTTCAGGAACGGCTTCTTCCCCCAGCCATCAGGCTATTGAACACTATAATCTTAAATAAGCTCTGAATTACAATAGAATACTAGACTAAGTGGGACCCGTTGGGTCCCATGTTCACACGGGAGGGCTGGTCCCCAACGCAATATTCCACCTCTCTGCCAACTCCAATGTTGGTGGCCAGTGCAGGGGGGGGGGGCTTTTTGGAGCACTAGTGTGGGTGTTGTGGGCTGAAGGGACTGGTTTCCAGAGGGCTAGTATGGACTTTTTGGGCCAAATGGATTCTTGGGGTGGCAGCTCAGTCACTCAAGCCAGATGTGCTGGCAGCTCACTCACAGCTAGTGGGCTGGCAGTTGACTCGCGGCTATTCCTTGAAATTCCATTTCAAGCAGGGTGAAAGGCCACCAAATTCAAATGCTACTGCCTACCATTTCAAGCAGGGTGCAAGGCCACCAAATTCAAATGCAGTTTTATACCACTTCAAGCAGGGTCCATACCACCAAATTCAAGTGCAGTTTTATACCACTTCAAGCAGGGTCCCAGTCCACCACGCTCAAGTGCAGTTTCCTACCACTTCAAGCAGAGTGCAGGGCCACCAAATTCAAGGGCAGTTTCCTACCACTTCAAGCAGGGTGCAAGGCCACCAAATTCAAGTGCAGTTTCAGACTATTTCAACCAGGGTGAAACCACCATAAAACCACACAAAACACCACAGAACACCACATAAACACCACACTCACAGTTCACTGGACATTCAGTGTGGTCAGTTGATTCACTGTTCACAGAGTCATGACCTCTCCCTCCCCATCTTGCATTGACTGAGCCACACCCTCACTTCTGGGTTTTATAATCCTTCCCCCCTCCCACCGGAATGGGCATGGCATGATTGACAGGAGAGATTCTCAACGTTTTTTAAACACTAACACTTTTATTTTTCATTGATGGGAAGAATCCTCTGCACATGATGAGCGGAGGGGGACTGAGTAAGATGACCAAAAATCACAGCCGTAAGTGGTAGCGTTTTATCTAAAATCAATATACAGTGCAAACAGGAAGTTGTCAAGTTTAGACTTTTAATCATTTGCCATTTTGAACCAACCACCACAACAACCATTTCCAGTGCTTTATTTCAAACCAACCACCATTTGCAGTGCATTATTTCAAACCAACCACCACCAGCCACCATTTGCTGTGTCTTATTTCAAACCAACCACATTTTCATTTTCAAATCACATTAAGGGCACTCAAGGTCAGTAAAAGGCTAGTAGACATGTGTTCAGTGTTATTCACAGCTGAGACTGAGAGACGTGATCCTCTCGCTCCCCCATCGTTCAGAGACTGACTGCGGCACTCAACACTTCCGGGTTTTATCATCCCTCAGGAAGGGGTGTGGCCTTCAGGAGAGAGAAAATCTCAATATTTTTTAAGCACTAATAACTCTTTTATTTTTCATCGATGGGAAAATCCTCTTGTCCTGCACAGCGGAAGGGGACTCTGAGTAAGATGGCCACAAATCACATCACAGCCGTAAATGTGTCAGCGTTTTTTCTAAAATCAATATAAAGAACAGATTTTGACGCTCTATTTTAGTGTTCAGACTTTTAGTAATATAGATTTACTGTATGATTACACTATTGTGTTTTTTTGTGTGTACTGTATATATGTGTAGTTGTGAGTGCGTGTGTGTTGTGTGTGTATGTATACATACACTGAACGTTTTTTTTCTCACTCATTTATTATGTTTACAGTGCACTATGTTTACATATTCTGTTGTGCTGCTCAGAGCTGCCAACTCCCACGCATTGAGCATGAGACTCATGCATTTCGGCCAATCTCACACTCTTACACTGGATCACAAATTTCACACGCTTATGTCATGAGATAAATCTGTTCTTGGGTTTTGTGGATGAATCAACGAGAATTAATCAAACACAAAACTGTAGACCATGGTCGGACCCATTGGGTCCTAGTCCCTGGATGGCTGGGCTGTGGCGTTTCACACACATCACAGAACATCCACCACACACACAAGGGGGGGTTTGATGTATGGTGTGGTGAGATGTTAGAGAGAGAGGAGAGGGTGGATATTAATTTTCCATGACGGTTGCTAGGATATTTGTTGCATTATTGCGTTTGAGGATTGGGGTGGAGACTGTTGTGGAGCGGGTGTGGCGGAGGGGAAGGAAGAGAGTGAGGGTGGGAGAGGAGAAAAAGTAGATTGGTTGATGATGATAGGAGGAGGTGGTAGAGAGTAAATATGGAGATGTAGTTAGAGAATTGTAGTGGGAAAGGGCGAGGAGCCCGTCGGGCAGAGCTGGGCACTGCCCGTCTGTCAGGATCGTCCCCGCGCAATAGTTCTTGTCGGA
>CM069143.1:63886586-63901586 GCA_035221665.1 Okamejei kenojei | reverse complement strand
AAATGTTGACCTCGCTGTCATCGTCCGTCCTGAAACGGACGTGAGCTTCCGGCGACAATCAGTGGGAGCCATCACTTGTCGCAATAGATGATTGGTGGCGGCAGAATTAGCTCAGGGTACGTCCTGTTTCCAGCCCCGCGACGTGGACGCTTCTGCTATTGGGCCACAGGACAGGCGGCATCTCTGGAGAGAAGGAATGGGTGACGTTTCGGGTCTGACTGGGTGACATTTCGTTTCAGAGTGACGTTTCGTTTCAGACTGTCATTTGGGTCTCGACCCAAATGGTCACCCATTCCTTCTCTCCAGAGATGCTGCCTGTCCCGCTGAGTTACTCCAGCATTTTGTGCCTACCTTCGATTTAAACCAGCATCTGCAGTTCTTCCCTACACATTTAACATGTGTCCTCTCGTTTTTGATTCCCCCAGTCTAGGTGAAAGACTTTGACTGAATGATTCTCGATATTTTGGGAAAACAGGCTTTGTTACATTTGTTATACTTTGTTATATGTGCTTTCTTTCAGAGTAACTCTCAACTACAGACACATTGTTACAAATGATTTTATCCTTTTACTCTACACCATCAGGAAAAGAGATAGTGTTCCCCTTATTCTGAAACAGCATTTGCACCCTCTCTCCGGAATAATCATTATTTGGAGACACAAGGAACTGCAGACGCTGAAATCTTGCGATATGATACGATAGAACTTTATTTATCCCAGAAGGGAAATTGATCTACCAACAGTCATTAACCACAACACGATACATGAGCTACACACAAAGTGCTGGAGGAACTCAGTGGGTCAGTCAGCATCTCTAGAGGGAAGGGACAGATAAGGTTTTCGGTGGGGACACTTCGCTAATCAAACCCCTCTCCCTCTGCCCCTCCCCCACCCCCTCACCTATATCCACCTATCACTTGCCAGACCCTGTCCCGCCCCTATCTATTTTGCAGCCTTCTCTTCCCCCGACTGCAGTCAGCTTGGAGAAGGGTCATGAAGTCCTGCACCAAGTGGCCGCCCAGTCACGGATGTAACGTTGGGGCTCTATAAGCTGCAGGTCAGGCCGCATTTGGAATATTGTGAGCAATTTTGGGCACCATATCTGAGGAAGGATGTCCGAGGAGGTTTTGGTTAACCCCTTTGTTCAAGTCAGTGGATATTTTTAAGGCAGAGATAGAAAGATTCTTGATTAGTGAGGGTGTCAGGGGTTACGGGGAGAAGGCAGGTGAATGGGGTTCGGATGGAGTTGATTGAATGGCATGGACTTGATGGGCCGAATGGCCTAATTCTGCTCCTATCACTTATGACCTTATGAACCCGAGGCTCGGCAAACGGCATAACCGGGCGGGAGCCGCCGGAGACATCAGCCGTGCTGTTGGTGATGGTGGTGGTGGTGGGGGGTTGGAGGGTGGGGGGGTGGTGGTGGGCGGGGTGGGGGGGTGGAGGGTGGGGGGGTGGTGTTGGCGGGGTGGGGGGGTGGGGGGGTGGGCTGGTGGTGGTGGTGATGGTGGTGGGGGGTGGGGGGTGGGGGGTGGTGTTGGGCGGGGTGGGTGGTGGTTGTGGTGGGGGGTGGGGGGTGGGGGGTGGAGGGGTGGTGGTGGGCGGGGTGGGGGGTGGGGTGGCGGTGGTGGTGGGGGGGATGGTGGGGGGCGGTGGTTGTGGTGGGGGGGTGGGGGGTGGGGGGTGGTGGTGGGGGGTGGGGGGTGGAGGGGTGGTGGTGGGCGGGTGGGGGGGTGGGGTGGCGGTGATGGTGGGGGGGATGGTGGGGGGGCGGTGGTTGTGGTGGGGGGTGGGGGGGGGATGGTGGGTGGGGTGAGGCGGCTGGGGTGGGAGGGCGGGGGAGGAAGACATCACTAATGAGAATACATACTCCACATTTTCAGATCTGGTTTCTTTGCTTTATGTTCAGTCACTACAACATTCCTTTAATTTTTCAGGGATTTATTTTGTTAAAAATAAATATGGACAAACAGGAAAACATATCTATAATTGGGGCAGCCTTAGTTACTGCCTGTACACTGCTGTTGACATTGTAACCCCATGATATCTCGAATATGTCTTCAGCTGAACACGGCAACTTGTACAGGGAAGAGAGACACAAAACGCTGGAGTAACTCAGCGGGTCGGGCAGCCTGTCTGGAGAGAAGGAATGGGTGACGTTTCGGGTCGAGACCCGTCCTCAGACCCGGGACCCCGACTTGAAACGTCACCCACTCCTGCTCTCCAGAGATGCCGCCTGTCCTGCTGAGCGACTCCAGCTTTTTGTGTCTACCTTCGGTTTAAACCAGCATCTGCAGTTCCTTCTACAGGGGAGAGGTGGGCTTTGGGACCCTGGAGAGGCAGAAATGGACCAAATCTCTGAGAAATTGCAGCCCTGCGCTTAATGACATTGTAATGCAGGTGTGGCCTGATATCGAAAACCAATTCCCACCATGTGTCAGATTTTCATCGCTAATTTTAAACAGATTTACAGTGGCAGAATTACATACATGAAAGATGCGTGCATTGCGTGAAATGCTAAGGGAACGTGGGTCTTTTTTCCCTCCGTGAAATTTCTTACAAAGAAATCTCTGGCTGCAGTGGCAGCAATGAAGATTTTTCATTTTGTTTATTTGGTTTCAACCAACGAGGCCCTAAAGGGGGTGGCTTTTCATTCACACAGCGATCAATATCTATTTAACCCCCAAAAATACTGTTAGTAGATAATGAAGTTATAATGCCATTGTCTGTATGTTTCCCCTAACCATAAGATAGATGGCCCAACATTAACCTGTCTTTTAAATTAGTTTATTGACATTTTTATTAGTTTTCTAAAGTCAAAGCCTCAGACTGTGGCATTTAATCATTTCTTCCATTCTTTTATATCTTTATATTTGCTTTCTTCTGTTTTCTCTTAATGTTTACATTCACGCCTGCAGGTTTAGTTTAGTTTAGTTTACAGATACAGCGTGAAAACAGGCCCTTCGGCCCACCGGGTCCGCACCGACCAGTGACCCCTGCGCATTAACACCACCCTACAGACACTCGGGACAATTGTTTTATACTTATACCAAGCTAATTAGCCTATGAACCTGTACGACTATCGAGTTTGGGAGGAAAACGAAGATCCAGAGAAAATCAAAGCAGGTCACGGGGAGAACGTACAAACTCCGTACAGACAGCACCCGTAGTCGGGATTGAACCCAGGTGTCTGGCGCTGCGAGGCAGCAACTCGACCGCTGCGCCATCTTGCAGGTCTAGGATTAGGATCAGGAAATTCAGCTGAGGACATTGGTACCATTATGTGAGCAATATCCCAAGTCACAGAAATATAAGGGGGCTTTGCTGAGGCCAAGGCAGCGCCGGCTCAGCGAACTCTCCGCATCTACTCACCATGACGGAACCGTGATTAATCTATCATTGTGTGGAAAAGTACGGCCCTGTCCCACGATGCGAGTTCGTTCAAGAGCTCTCCCGAGTTTTAAAAAAATCAACGTGGTAAGCTGGGAGAATGAACGTAGTGAGTACGTCGGAGCTCAGGGACGTCTCTTAGTGCTAACGGCAGGTACTCGGGAAGACTCGCTAACGGCAGGTAAGCACGGGAAGACGCGTGAAGATTTTTCAACATGTTGAAAAATGTCCACGAGAGCCCCGAGTCTACCGACGAGCGGCCATTACCGTAAATTGTCCGAGTTTGAATCAGGGCAAACTCGGGAGAGCTCTTGGAATGAACTCGTACCGTGGGACAGGGCTTTAACTAGGGATGAGAACCAGTTACGGCCTGCCTCAGCGTTCCCGCCTTGGTCCTTCTCACCTCATTGGTGATGTGGTCATTTCTTCTGACGGTCAGTTGCTACAACCCGCTTGTATGTCGGTCACACCAAGGATGAACTGAGCTTTCATTGTGGGCAGAGAATCGGCAAAGCTGTTAAACTGTGGAGCACCCTTGGAGTTCGCAAGTACACCATTCAGGACAAATGACATCATGACGCACCTTTAGAAAGGAGATGAGGAGGAATTTATCTAGTCAGGGGCAGGTGAATCTGTGGAATTCATTGCCACAGACGGCTGTGGAGGCCAAATCAATGGATAATTTTAAGGCAGAGATTGATAGATTCTTGATGAGTAAGGGTGTCAGGGGTTACGGGGAGCAGGCCGGAGAAAAGGTTTGAGAGGGAGAGATAGATCAGCCATGATTGAATGGGGGAGTAGACACAATGGGCCAAAGGGCCTAATTCTGTTCATATGACTTTATGAAATTATGTACAACAGCCAATGTTCCCACTTTGGAAGGATTATCGCTGAGCATGTGAGCAGGAACCAAAAATGGTGACAGAGAACAGTACAACACAGAAACAGGCCCTTCGGCCCATATTGTCTGTGCTGAACATGATGCCAAGATAACTTCTTATCAGCCTGCACATAATCCATATCCCTCAATTCCCTGCACATCCAGATGCTTATCTAGAAGCCTCTTAAACACCTCTGGAGAATCTTCCTCCACCACCACCCCTGGCAGCTTGTTCCAGGTACCCACCACCCTCTGTGTAAAAACATCTTGCCTCCCACATCTATATATTACTAAAACTCTCATCTTGTTTGTTTGTTTGTATGTATGCGTGAGTGTGCACAAAATTCCAAAAGCCCTCCAAAATGGCACACGATAGCGCTGCAATTTTTGGCCCACCTTACTCACCATAGTAATGGGATGTAAAAGAAACAAGTTTAGTTCGTATTTATGTTATATTTTACAAGTTATTGACATTTTAAACTTTACAAAAAAAACTCTTCAAATCACTTTTCCACATGCCCTGCCCGCGAGCTGCGTTCATCATTGTCACAATGGGATCCCGAATCTCATTTACATAAAATATCGTGATTTAAAAAGAAACTCTGTTTCAATCAAAATCCGTTTTCATTAACAGCTAACATTGTGTTTAGGTTATTTTAAAGAACATTCTCAATTTTTGTGGTAGGGGCTGGGATAGGGGAAAAGTTTCATTAAAAAAAAATCGCAATTTTCATTGTGAGGGGGTGAGATAGGGGGGGAGGTGAGGAGTGGGGGAGCAGGGGGATGGAGGGAGAGGAGAGGGGTAGGGAGGGGAGGGGAGAGGGACGGGAAAGTGATGGAGGTGAAGAGGGGAGGAGAGTGGGGGAGGAGGGGGAGTGGGGGATAGAGTGAGAGTAGGGCAGTGGGGGGGAGGTGAGGAGGGAGAGTGGGTGAGTGGGAAAGGGGGGAGAGTGAAGAATGGGGAAGCAGGGAGATAGAGGGAGAGGAGGGGCCTAGGGATGGGGAGAGGGGTTTTGGAGGGAGGGAGGGAGGAGGGAAGTGACTGAGGGTAAGGAAAGGAGAGGGAGGGAGAGGTGAGGGGGAGTAGGGGAGGAGAGGGAAAGAAGAGGAAGGTGAAGAGCAGGGAGAGGGAGTGCTGGGGGATGAGGGGGAGGGGTAGGAAGAGGGGTGGCGAGGAGCAGTTGGGGGAGGGTTGCCGTGACTCGCGTCACAACGGGGACCTCTGGCATCACAACGGGAACCCGTCAGCCACGCCTGCGCAGTTGGGGGCTATGGGTGAGTGGTGGAATATTGTGTTGAGGGAACGGAGCCCAACGGGTCCCACTTGGTCTCGTCTCCTTTAACATATAATAATAATAATAATAATAATAATAATAATAATAACTTTATTACGGACTCAAGGTCCAGACAAGGGGCAACATTACATTAAAAAATGCATTGCATCTCAAATATCATAAATATATATAAAATCATGGTAAATCACATAAAAACATCATAATTTATATATTTAAAAAAAAAAACCCACAATACTAAAGTTAAAAATCCAGAGTAAAAAATGATCAATGTCGTACAACGAGACAACGATACCAATGTCTCCACAACTGGGATTCGTAGCGTGTAGTGCTAACCCTTATGTTTGTCAAGGCCACAATAAACTCATTTTTAGAGTCATTTATCCTGCAAATGAATTTATACATGTGTTGTACATATGACCTTCTCAGCTTAAAGGTATGACTTGCAGTTTTTGATATTTCCACCCTGGGAAAAAAAGTTCTAATGAATGGTTCAGTGTGAGATTCTTTGAAACAATAAGAGACGATTCAATATGAAGTGCATTGAGTGGAATTGATGTCCTGGGGTGAAGTCTTTGCAGAAAATAGAAACAAGGGACTGCAGATGCTGGTTTACACAAAGGGGCACAAAGTGTTGGAGTAGCTCAATGGGTCTGCCAGTATCTCTGGGGAACGTGGATATGTGGCCTCTTGGGTTGGGGCCTTCTTCCCAACCCTTCTTTTCAAAGATGGGCCTCTTTCTATGCTGTTTTTCTAAAGAAGTGTCCAAAGGTCCTTCTTCCACGCTGTATCTCTAACCTGAACTAAATTCATAAACTTTGTAAGAAATCCTGCAGTAAATACTGTACTTATCTTCTCTGGCAAAAACCACAATGACATCAAGATATTTATGTATTTACTAATAATGAGTGGGTCAGCTATCAGCAAATGATAATAAAGGCAGAAAATGCAACAATTAGTTTAGTTTAGATTGGAGATAAAGCATGGAAACAGGCCCTTCGGCCCACCGAGTCCGTGCCAACCAGCGACCACCCTTTCATGCTCGTTCTATCATAGAGACTAGGGGCAATTTTAGCAAAGTCAATTCACCTACAAACCTGTAGGTCTTTGGGACGTGGGCGGAAACCGGAGCACCCCAATGAAACCCACGCTGTCACAAAGAGAAGGTACAAACTCTGTACGGACAGCACCCGTGTTCAGGATCGAACCCGTGTCTCTGGCGCTGTGTGGCAGCATCTCTACCACTGCGCCACCGTGCCTCCCCTCGAGTTAGGGTCCAGAAAATGTCTGGAAGCTCCAGTTGTGCCGAGTTGCCATTTTACATAGAATGTATGCCATCCTGTTTATATCTTACACCAACCTTCTCACTTATTCTAAAGGTTGGTCACTGCATTCTTTAACACCAAGACTTTCAAGCCTGCCTTCCAAAATATTGAGACATCTTTACAATATCAGTGTTTACATTTGTTAAAAGTAGTAAAAAACTAACAGTGTGAGAGCTTCATTGAAACATTTCCAAAGTAGCCAGCGCAGTGGCGCAGCGGCAGTGTTGCTGCCTCACAGCGCCAGAGACCCGGGTTCGATCCTGACTATGGGCGCTGTCTGTACGGAGTTTGTACGTTCTCCCCGTGACTGCGTGGGTTCTCTCCAGGATCTTTGGTTTCCTCCCACACTGCAAAGACGCACAGGTTTGCAGGTTAATTGGCTTGGTATAAATATAAAATTGTCCCTCGTTTGTGTAGGATAGTGTTATCGCTGGGGAATAGCTGCTCGGTGCGGACTCTGTGGGCCGAAGGGCCTGTTTCTAACGCTGTATCTCTAAACTAAACTAAACCTGGGTCTCTGGAGGTGGAATTGCCACTGAGCCAGTGCCAGCCTTGAGTCAGGGAAAAGAAAAACCTGGTCACTGCATCCTTAGAAGCCAAGACTATTAAACCTATCTTTCAAAATATTGATAGACCTTTCAAACATCATTTTCAAATGTATTAAAGAAGTAAAAAAGTTAAAGTGTGAGTGCTTCTCTGAAACATTTCAAAGTATTTCATATAATAAATGACTTTGTCAGAATATTTCTCCCGCCGGTACTCATCTCGGAGAACATTATGTTTTATTACCATTCGCAGCAGGACGCAGTATCTTTTAAACATGAATCTCTTGCATTTATTGGAATTACCTCTAATCCCCATCACTAACTCTGATATATAGTCAGAGGGTGGTGAATCTGTGGAATTCTTTGCCACAGAAGGCTGTGGAGGCCAAGTCAGTGGATATTTTTAAGGCAGGGATAGATAGACAGAATTAAAGGACGTTCTTTTAGGAAATTAGAAATTGGCAAGTTTATTGGCCAAGTATGTACACATACAAGGGACTTGTCTTGGTGCTCCGCTCGCAAGTAACAACACGACATACATGTGAAAATTAAGAATGACACATAAAACATTAAACATCAATAACAAAACATAGGTATGTTACAATACTGACCTTCAGCGGCGCCTTTGAGAGGGGGGCGTGTTTAAAATGCGATTTTTCTTCAGATTATTCAAATCGAATTTGAACAGACTGTTTAGTTGCTGAAGAAAAATCGCTTCGACTGCCATTTTATTAAGTTTATTAAAATTAGCGCGGGATAATTTAATAGCAGGAGTAAATTAAAAATCATCTTCTAATGCCGTCAACGCTGACAACAGGACGGATCTCACGTAGGGAACAAGGCAAGGTACGCCGTTTATTTTTTAATATAACCGTGCTTCTTAGGATGCCTTTATTCAAAATTTCACGTTGCGAAAAGGTGACTTAGGACCCATACGAATGGGCAGTATTTTTCCTGCCGATATGGGGTTTAAATTCACCGCAAACCGCAACGTTCCAATCGATCGCGTTCCACAAAAACCCACTCGCAAGATGATTAAAATGCCCATTCATTTACGGGAATGAAACACTAAATTCGTTCCATTTGACCTATAAATTCATGACAATGAGATTTAAAAATCATGTTATATTGTGAATTCTTGTGTGAATGTTATTTGGACACTTAGGCTTTTTAAAAAATGTTAACCTTTTCTTAAGAAATGGATAGATGTTTGGATCTAGTAATTAAATTTTATAATTAGCTACAATTAGGTAACTAACTAATTATATGCTTTAATTTCAGGTCATCCAAGTAAGATTGTTCCATATTTGTTTCAGAATGCTTCAATATATAATAACTGAAAATTTCATTCAGTTTCATTAAGAAAGTTATGGGCTTTTGACTGTCCTTGATCACAGCTTTTGTGTTAAGTCAATGGAAAAGCAATAGGGAACAAGATGCTAATTTCCGAATTTGAAAATAGCCATAACTTTTTTAATACTGAAGATATGAAAGTGAATTAGGTGTCAAATTAAACTTTTTGTTATGCTTTATCTGATGGGATAATTGCAGACTTGATTTTTAAAATCTCAAAATGTTGTAACATTGCTACAAAACATTACAAGAAGACGAGGAGGAATTTCTTTAGTCAGAGGGTGGTGAATCTGTGGAATTCTTTGCCACAGACAGCTGTGGAGGCCAAGTCAGTGGGTATTTTAAGCCAAAGATAGATAGATTCTTGAATTAGCGGTGGTTGTCAGGGATGTTATGGGGGAAGCCGAGAAGGCAGGAGAATTGGGTTAGGAGTGAGAGATAGTGTGTTGAATGGCGAGTAGACTCGATGGGCTGAAGGCTGGCGGACTCATTCGCTGCTTCCTATTGACTTTATGAACTTATATATACAGCCGGAGGTCCCACCTTGGAAGGGTCATGAGCTCATTAACTTTAAAATCTGAACACACATCACTAAATCCATCCCACACACTGACAATCATCTGAATTGGAACAAGGCCACTAGTTCATTTTCATCTAGCCCACAGCTAACAATGGCCTGTTCCCTTTATCATTGTTAGTTTTTGCATATCTTTCATTCATTTGTTCTATATTTCTCCATATCACCGTCTGTATCTCTCGTTTCCCTCTCCCCTGACTCTCAGCCTGAAGAAGGGTCTCGACCCGAAAACTTCACCCATTCCTTTTCTCCAGAGATGCTGCCTGTCCCTCTGAGTCACTTTGGCTTTTTGTGTCAATCTTCCGTTTGTAAAACCAGTCTGAAGAAGGGTCCTGACCCGAACATTATCTTTCCGTGTTCTCCAGAGATGCTGCCTGACCCGTTGAGCTACTCCAGCCCTTTATGTCTTTGTCTAAAGCTGTTTCTAGTCTCGGACGTCACAGTTAGTCGTAAACCGTCTCATACATTATGTCCATGAAATCTCTTCCCATGTCAACATCAACACCTCCTCTCCACTCTTCCCTGAGTTCACCTGCTGTTTTAATGTTTCCAGATGGTAAGAATATTATCTTCTCACAAAAACAAATGTAATGTACTTAATTGTCTGTGATGTAATGAGAGAATGTTAAATTGAGTACAAAAAAATCGTTTTTTTTTTTTTTACTCCCTATTATATTGGCGAGCACAAGCGCAGGCTCGGCGATCGTTTTTTCTGAACACCTTTTTTTCCGTTTCAGTCCGCCTAAACTACTGAATCTACGGTCGGTTGCTAAACACTTTAACATCCCCTCCCATTCCCGTACCGATCTTTCTGACCTGGGCCTCCTCCACAGTCTGAGTGGGGGATGGGGGGGCCCAGCATAAATCTTGGAGGAACAGCATCTCACCATTTCGCCTTGGGCAGCTTACACCCCAGTGGTATGACATTGACTTCTTCTAGAACTTCAACCTTGCTTTCCCTCTCTCTCCGTTGCTCCCCTTGCTAGTTCTCTTACTAGTTCTTATACTGTCCTGTGATTACATTTTTCTTGCTTGTACGCCTCTTTGTCACCCTCCCCTCAGCTAACAACAAATCATTGTACAATTCCTTCTGTCATCCTCTGCTTTGATCTGTCGTTTTCACACCTTACCCTTCTACCGTATATCTCTAGACACCCTCTGCCGTGACTCTCAGTCTGAAGAAGGGTCTCGACCCGAAACGTCACCAGAGATGCGGTCTGTCCCGCTGAGTTACTCCAGCTTTTTGTGCCAAAGCCGGGTTTTGGGTTCAGTGACCACAATGAATCCCATTCGTTTAGTAATAACTAAAGGAAATAAGAAATGCAAAATTAATCCAAAATTCATCCGAATGCCCTCTCATTTTCCCTGACAATAGACAACAGGTGCAGGAGTAGGCCAGTCGGCCCTTCAAGCCAGCACCGCCATTTAATGTGATCACGGCTGATCATCCACAATCAGTACCCCGTTCCTGCCTTCTCCCCATATCCCCTGACTCCACTATTTTTAAGAGCCCTATCTAGCTCCATCCTGAAAGCATCCTAGAGAATCGGCCTCCACGCCCTCTGAGGCAGAGAATTCCACAGACTCACAACTCTCTGTGAGAAAAAGTGGTTCCTCATCTCCGTTCTGATTGGCTTACCCCTTATTCTTAATGTGCGGGGGTCGCTGGCCGGCGCGAAGGGCCTGTTTCCGCGCTGTATCTCTAAACTAAACTAAACTACACTAAAGAAGGACCTGCTGAGTCACTCCAGCGCTTTGTGTCCTTGTTTCTTTGTTTAGTCACATTTGTATACAGGAGGTGTAACTGTGGATTTGAATCAGGGCAGTGTGCTGATAAGCAAGGAACCTCCACAATATTTTCTCACAGTTGACAAACACATGAGATAACATTTATAAGGATGCAAATCACCAATGAACCATCAAAGGGGAAGTTTGCTGTGGGGTTTTGTTGCTTCCTGGTTTGTTATGTTCTTTAACAAAATTTGTTTCTTGGAATATTAAAATGATCCCGGTCCTGTATTCAATGTGTTTTAAACTATTCCCATCTGCCACTGATTTTGATTATAGTTAAATCCTCCTCTTTTTTTTCCAGGAGAGTTTAATGTACAGACTTCAGACTTTAGAAATGCAGCGTGAAAACAGGCCCTTCGGCCCACCAAGAGCACGCCGACCGGCGATTACCCCGCACAATATGGACGGCGATTTCCCCGTTACCACTAGGGACAATTGTTCATTTTATTCCAAGCCAATTAACCTACAAAATTTGGAGTGTGAGAGGAAACCGGGGGCACACGAGCGAGAAAACACAGCGAGGTCACGGGGGAACAAACTCTGTACAGACAGCTCCCGTAGTCGGGGCTTGAACCCGGGTCTCTTGCGGATAAGGCAGCGCTCTACCGCTGCGTCATTTCTATATCTGCGTCACCCCAACACTGGAGTATCAACATAACGGGACACTCCATTGCGGAAGGATCCCGACCCGAAATGTCACCTATCCATGTTAGAATATATATAAGAGAGAGCGACAGCACGGAACGGGCCTCTGGTCCACAATGATTGTGTCAATACGTGATGCCAAGCTGAACTGATCTCCTCTGCCTGTACATGATCTGTTTCCCTCTAATCTCTGCACTTCCGTGTGCCTACCTAAAAGCCTATTAAACACCACTATCGTGCCTGCCTCCCCCACCACCCCTGGCAGTGCGTTCCAGGCACACACCATATCTCCATTAAACCTTTTTCCCCTCACCTCATAACTATTCCACCCTGGGGAAAAGGTTCTGGCAGTCTGCCTCTCGATGCCGCTCATAATTCCCCACAGATGCTGCCTGACCTGCTGAGTTATTCCAGCACTCTGTCTTTTTTTTTGTAGAAGCAAGCAATTGCAGATGCTGGTTTATTTACATAAAAGACGCATAGTGTTGCAGGAACTCAGTGATTCAAGTCTGAAGAAGCGTCCAGACCAGAAAACGTACGTCACCTATCCTGTTCTCCTTCCCCCAGAGACTGCTGCCTGACCCGCTGAGTTATATGGGCCTGTCTTCCATTAGGCGATTTTTTAGGCGACTGCCGGCGCGACTATGACCAATGGAAGTCAGCACCGGTGAACAATTTACGTCACACACCCTGGCGACAAACTACGACCCAGCACTACGTCAAGCTCTACGTCATTGGCGTCAAACGACGGTCGCCGCTTGTCTCCGAAAAATTTTCAAACATTCTTGAAAATCTTAGCAGCGACCAGAAAGTCACTACGATCTCTTTGGGCGACGAGGGAGACGACTCATGATCGTCAGGCGACACCCCGGACGACCATTTGGCGACAGCCTCGTCGCCTGTAGTCGCTTTAAAATCGACCTAAGTGGGACGGGCCCTTTACCCCGCACTTTGTGTCTTTTTGTTCCTCAGGGGTTCAAGTGTTCTGCTGAGAGTCACTGCCATCTGCTGGCCCTTTTGCTAAAACTGCAGCTGTCCCATCAAAGAAAATACTTTTCTTTTCAGACACTGTCTGGGCGGTGATCACTGGTGGTGCTGCCTTAAGCGAATGCAGCGCCAGAGACCCGGTTACAGGCGCTGTCTGTAGAGGAGTTTGTACGTTCTCGCCGTGACCTGCCTGGATTTTCTCCGAGACCTTCGGTTTCCTCCCACGTTGCAAAGACGTACAGGTTTGTAGCTTAATTGGCTTGGTAAATATTTAAAAATTGTCCCTAGTGGGATGGTGTTAGTGTGTGGGGATCGCTGGTCGGCACGGACCCGGTGGGCCGAAGGGCCTGTTTCCGTGCTGTATCTCTAAACTAAACTAAACTATTACAATCAAGCTGTACACAATGCACAGTTAAAGGGTAATGGATACGACATTTAGGTGCAAAGATTGTAACATTGAGGTCCCTTAAATAAGTTCAATAAAGTTCATGATATATAGTTCAAAGATCTCCAATGCCGGTTTAAGAAAGAACTGCAAGATGGGTTTTTAAACCAAGACAGACACGGGAATGCTGGAGGTAGCTCAGCGGGACAGGCAGATTCTGGATAGAAGGAATAATGGGTGATGTTTCGGGTCGAGGTTCTTCACATTGATGTCGGGGAGGAGTGGGAGACACCAGAAGATAAGGGGGGGTTTTAAGTGAAACTGGAAATAAAGACCTGTGATCGGGCTGGAGGTGGATGGAGGTCGGACCACACTTGGCCATTTGTGCTTTATGATTGATAACAGTTGGGAAGGAAAACCAGTCATGGAATTGGAGGTGTGCGTGTTCACATTCTGTACCGCTTGCTGATGGCAAGAGGGAGAGAGGAATAAAACAGCATCTGTAGTTGGTAGTGTCTAGTTATTAACTCGGCTTGTCTTTATCCCTTGCAACACAATTGTCCGATGTTTGAAGTAGTGTCCGACCAAAAATTGACAGGAGTTGTAGAGTTGCTGCTTACAGACGGATGCGACTCAGGTTGGGGATTGATATGGGTGCTGTTTTGTACAGAGTTTGCCCCGTTTCCTGTGACGGTGGGCTTTCTGGGAGCTCGGTTTCCTCCACTTTCCAAGAGTGCGGGTTGTCGGAGTTAATTGGCTTTGTAATGTTCGCCTTAGTGTGCAGGATGGAACTAGTGATTGGTGATCGTATTTGGCGCGGACTCGGAGGCGAAAAGGCCGATTCCACGCTTGTTTTCCTTAAAATAGACTAAACTAAACTTTATGCACTATTTCCTCCAGAGATGTGCTGGCCTGCCGAGTTACTCAGCCACTTTGTGTTTCACTTTAAAGGTTTTAGATATAAAAGCCCTCTTGAAGGGTCCTTTCTGTTGTCTGAGATTTGAATATTGATGGTGTCTCCACACTTATTTGGAGCTAAGCCAAGGGTTTGTAAATAGTCATGAAAATTTGTTGTTGCCTTCTTTAGTAAAGCTTTAAGGAGGAGAGTATGAAGGGATGGTTATTTTGTATCCAGCAAGTCAGTCTCGTGGAGATCTCTGGTGGGTGATCAGTCAATACCTTGGTTTTTTTTGTAATTAAATGGTCAAAGTGTACAGAACACTGGACTTTTCTTGCGTCCGGAATTACAGTTTTGCCTTGGATGGTATTTCTACCATGACTGCCGCGGTCTTGGTAGGTCCATCTGTAGTACATTCTCCCTCAGATGTACTAAACTCTCCCGACAGACCTCTGGCAATGAGCCATGATTTTCAAGGGTTTTTCGTCGTAGTTGCACATCTATTTGTGCGGCCCGCCTGTTTTTCCCACGATGGGCCAGTTCTGCAACATAAACGAGTGTGGTGCCTTTTTATGGAAACAGCGACAGATACCAATCACAGAGTCATAATTGGATTACAGCGTGAAACATGCCCTTCAGCTCCAAAACTTGGCCCACATTCGACCAACAAGGCCCAGCCGGACGCGACCCAGCCTGCTGGGTTTGGCGCCATCTCCTCTGAAAGCTATCCTATCCCTGTGATCGCATGGTGTTGTTCTTCCGGGGAGCGTTCTTGGTTTTCCTCCGCACACTCAAAAACGTAATGGTTGTTAGTTTCATTTGGTTCGGTGAATGTTTTAGTGATGAGTAGGTTTAGTTGCTAGTGTACTAGGGTGATGTTTTCTGGGTCGCGTTGGACCTGGGGGCTGAAGGGCCTGTTTCCAACGCAGTCTAT